>JAWWLR010000166.1:30137009-30152655 GCA_035041075.1 Acraspis erinacei | reverse complement strand
AGTATGATCACTATACTTGTGTACAATATATTTTCTGTAGAATAAAATTGTGTAGGAACGAGTGTAAGCCGCATTTTCAAAATTTGATTTTTTTTTCAAATTAAAAATTTTTTGTCAACGTTTCTTGTAGACGGGTAGAAGACCTGGAAATTATCGAAATAAAATTTTTAATTTCGATAAAAACTAGAAAAGGTATATACTTTTAAAATTTTTTAAATGTTCAGAAAAATACAAAAAATTATTTTTTTGCTGGATTAGGAAATTTCATTTAAAATGTTCACTTTTTAAAAATTTGTAAAAAAGTGTATGAAGATCAGAAATTTTCGTTAGATTTTCTGGTACATGGCAAAAAGACTTGCAAATTATCCTAAGGACATTTTTATATTTAATAAAATAAAAACAAAATAAAAATATACATTTTTTCAATTGGACACAATTTATCGAGCGCCCTGTCAAGAAATGATTATTAACGAATTTATAGATATTTCTTAAGGTCACAATTTTTTTAATTCATCTTTTTTCGTATCCTGCATGGTTGGACCAGAAAATGGAATTTTTCATTCTTTTTTGTGCACTCAAAATTTGAATTTTTTATTTCTCAAGAAAATCCAAAAAGTAGTTATAATAATACTGTAGGGATGTTAAAAATAAAAGACTTTCTTCTCTTTACTTGTTTTCATATCGTGCTTTTTTTGGATTAAAATTTTTATGTTAGTTTGATTTTTAAAATGTTGAAAATGCTTTAACTCTGAGAATTTTATTTTGATCAAAAAAAGTCATGAAGAGAAATTGTTTGGCTTTCTAAATACTATAAATAGCAACTTGGCCTTTCTTTTATAACCTAAAAAAAGTGTGCCAAAGATCGATTTGAACCGTTTATTTTTTCGATAGTTATCGGGTTTACGGACGGGCGGACGGGCGGACAAACAGACAATTCTAATACTTTCTCAGTCATAAATAATGAAAAAATATGAATTTTTAATTAAAAAGTGCACTTTTAGCAAATAAACAAACAAATAAACAAATAGTAAAATTTTCAAGTCAGACGATTTTTTTCAAAGACAGCTAAATTCCAACCAAAATCTTCATATACAACTGAGAGGAATGAGTCTTTTACCACAAAATATGAATTTTCAATTCAAAAGGGGAAATTTTTTGCACATCAGTAGAATTTTCAAAACAAATGTTAACTTGAAAAAAGTGGCGGACATTCTCACCAAATAATTAGAACTTCAACAGAATAAATTAACATTATACCAAATAGCTAAGTTTTCAATCAAAAAGGTTAACTTTTTACATAAATAAATAAATTTCCATAAGGAAAATAATTAATAAAATATATAATATAATATAATAATAATTAATAAAATAATTAATATTTCAACTGAAGAGATAGATCTAAAAAATAATTTTGAGCAAAGTAATTTAACTTTTAAGCAAACAGTTAAATTAAAAAAAAAATATATATATATATATATATATATAAAATTTTCACCAGAATATTAATTTTCTATGCAATAATAAGTTATAAACAAATACCTGAATTTTTAACAAAATTCTTAAATTTTGAAGCAAAAAAGCTGAATATTCTACAAAACAGTTTGAGTTCATTCGATCTGAATGATAAAATATACTCAAAATGCTTTGTAGAAAATTCGTCTTTTTTATAGTTCAACTGAAAAGGTTAGTCTAAAAAAAATAATTAAAGAAAAGCAATTTAACTTTCAAGCAAATAGTTACGTTTTTAACAAAAGATATGAATTTCCCACAAGCAGATTAATTTAATATCACGAAATACGTTCTTCAAAACATACTTACATATTTTAAAAAATTGTTAAATTTTAAAGCAAAAAATACGAATTATCTACAAAAGAGTTAAAGTTCTTTTGATCATCAAGATTGTTCAATTTTCGAACAAAAAAATTATAGTTTCATAAAAAGGGATGAATTTTCAACGAAAAAGTTTTTGAGTTTCTAAGCTATAAAGTCGAATTTGTTAAAAAAGACAGTTGACATTTAAATCCGAAAAGGAGAATTTCAATCCAAATATTTTGAATTTCCACAATAGACATTTGTTTAGAAAATTAATACAAAATATCGGATGAGAAATTTTTATGATCGAAAATTTTGTCGATGAAACTAAGTAATTTTGACTTAAAGATTTACTTAGCAAACGTAGAATCCATAGTGTAGACTTTTTAAAAGTTAATTTGATAATAATTTAATATACATAAGGGTTTAAACACAAAAAAACAATTAAAAAATGAAGCCGTATTAATCTCTTCAAAATTTAGTGCTCAATTTTTCTAACAAAAAATCCAAAATCGGTTGAGAATTGCCAGCTATAAGTTATTTCGAAGCTCGTTTTTTTATTTCATCCCACTGTTCGACGTGGCGCCATCACCCAGGGCCTTTTGGCCTCTGATCCTAATCCGAGTGAAACTTTGTATTTTTAATTGAAAATTCAAAACTGAAATTTTAATTTTAATCGAGTTTATAGAAAAAAATGGAGACATGTGTCGAAACAGTCTGATCACTTAGATTCTTTCTTCAGTTTCTTGAACTTTACTCATTGCCTTTTCTTGTTTAAAGCTACTCGACCTATTTGTTTGATTGATTATTATTAAATAATTTATTATCTAGATAACTTTACATTTCTATAAAATCTGAAATTTGCAGACTTTTAATTTTAAGCAACAATAAAGAACACATCTTAATACAATCATGAACGCTGCACCACTTAATAATTAATTAAATTTCAATCAAAATATCATTTTCTACTTGTATTTTGCTTAGCAATTTATCTTTTGAATTTCGGGTAAGAATTTCGAATCATTTCTGATAGTAGGTGACGTAAAAGAGAAGAAATTAAAGGCAATGACAAATTCACGTCTCGTGGATAATTGAAATAAATAAAGGAATAATAGAGGGACGTCGAGCAGGAGTGCAAAGAGAGGGGTTGGTCTGTACAACCCCTTGACATCTGTAATTAAATGAAAACAAAAAGAAAGTAATCGTACGACTCTTCCAACCCCCACTCCGATTTCTCTCTTTTTGCGCTTTTTCCATGCTTTCTGGCCGAGTCAAGGCAGCGAAATGAGAGAATCAGATAGGGTGAGACAATGGTCCTGTTCCTTCCGTGAATGAAATGTCACCAACCGGATGTGCAAGAGAAAATTTGTCCGAATTTTTCGATCCATTCGTTTTCATTCTCAGTCCATTCAATTATTATTATTCATACTAAATTATCCGGAAAAAAACTAGAGCAAGTCCATGAATTACGTAAGGATTACTTTTTAAATGTTTTATTTTCGTGAAATTTTATATTTCTTACCTACTATGATTGGTCGGCTGCTCAAATTTCATCATGACGCCGTGCATCACCAGACATTCTTCCTAAAATTGCAGTACCACACACTTCGGACGCACTTCTAACAATGATATCTTGAAATTAAAGATGAACTTTTTATCAAAAACAATTAAATTCCGAACAAAATTTAAGTCTTCAACAAAATCGTTCAATTTTCAAATAAAATAAATACTTTTTTAACTAAATAGTAGACTTGTCAACCAAAAAACAATACTAGGAGCACAAAAACACCATTTACTTAAATTTTCAAACTAAATAGAGAAATGCTGCTAAACTGTTGTTAAACAAAACAGATGAATTTTCGACCAAGAAATATATATTTGTAACAAAATATTTCAACTTTCCACAACATCATTACATTTTGCATCAAATTGTAGAATTTTTAACCAAAAGAAATTATTTCTGAAGAAGAAAATATAGTAGGCTTTTAAATCAAAAAGGGAAAAGAAAGAGAAATTTTTTTAAAAAGGATAAAAACGATAAATATAATATGCAGAATTCCTAAAAATAAATTCAAGAATCTAAATATAAAATTTGGAAAATCAGCAGAAAATGCTCCTATTGCAATTTGAAAAAAATCCTAGAAAAGAAAAGAAAGAACTTCTTTTTCTTTTGGAAAAAAATAATAAAGAGCAAAGAAAAATGAAAAATTGACTTGATTCTCAGGTATCAGGTTGCTGTTTATGTTGTTCCTGCCTACTCAAATTTTTCTTGCATTGATAAGATTGCTGTATGAGTGCCGAAACGTTGGTGATTATTTTTTTAAATATTTTTTTTGTGTAGAAAAGTTTTTTATTTTCCGTTGATAATAATAAAAATAAAATGGCAAAAGAAATAAAAGAGCGAAGGAAGGGGATTTGGTTGCTTGCCTTCTCATTTTTCTTACCTCTTTTTTATTTTTGTCCAAAAAAGGAACTTTTTTCTTTTCTTCTTTAAAATATTTTTAATTCTTTTTTGAATTGTAAGTGGAGAATATTATGGTAGTTTTCAAAATTTGTTTGTTGGGTTCTTAGGTTTATTTTCAGAAATTCTGCACATCAATTGGATTATAAGAGTTTAATTAGGATTTTGAATCTTATTTTAATCTCATTTAAATTTCTTAAATTTTAAAGATCACTTATTTTTAAAATAGGAAAGAAGATCAGAGAGGAAAGATTTTGAAGTCTGCTTTTAAAATGAGGATATCAAATTTTGATTAAACTATTTAATTGGAGGTGAGAGAAGGTAAAAATAAAAAAATAAGGAAAGGGTAGTTTGAAAAGGGGAGGCTTTACTAGCAGCCCGTGATGTTCCACTTTCTGTAATTCGCTTTTATATTTTCCTGGCCTGCTGCCTGCATTTCATCTTTTCATTATGCATCATCAGACATTCTGCCTACCATCGCAGTACCACACATTTCGGTCGCACTGCTAACAATGACATTCTGGATCATAGCCGATGTGTTTTTTTTTTTTTTGGTTCTCTTTATTCTCCATCCATGACCTAAGTTTTTTTTGGAGACAAGAAGGTAATTTAGATGGTCTTTCATCCGGAAGAACATTCCAAAAATTTGAAATAAATTCCTAACATTATAAGTAATTTTTAATTTATTATAGAAGGTTTTGTAAGATTTTAAAAATTCAGTAGAATTTAAAAAGATTTTAGAATATGATGAAGGATTTTAAGATATTTTAGGATCTCAAGAGATATAAAAAGACTTTAGAGGATTTTATAGGATTTCACAAGAGTTCAAAAAATTTACTACAATTTCAGAAAGATTTTGTAATATTATGAAGGATTTTAAGAGGTGTTGCGGATTTTAAGAGACATCAAAAGATTTGAGACAATTTAAAGGATTTTGTCAGATTTCAAGAAATTTATTAAAATTACCGAATATTTTTGAGGATTCTAGAGGATTTTGTGAAATTTCAACAAATTTATTAAAATTCCAATAGTTTTTTTAATTTTATTAATTAATTTTATTAATTTTATAAGTACTCCAAATTATTTAACGGAATCCCAAAGGATTTCCGAATATTATGAAGGATTTCAAGCTATTTCAAAGAATTTTAATAGCTTTTCAAAGACTTGAATAAATTTTGACATATTAAGGAAATATTTCCATTGATATTAAAGATTTAAAGACTTTTAGAAGATTTGAAAGGATTTAAAAGAATTTTAAAAGATTTGGAGATTTAAATCACCAAGACCATCAAAGTTTGGGTAATCAAAAAAACTAACTTCTAATACAAAGTAATTTATTTAATTTCGAGTAATTTACGTGGGTAATATAAATAGTTTCTAATTATTTTGTTAATATTTTTTCGCTTTATTAATTTTTTATACGAAAATTGAATTATTCCAGTTTTGATTTAAAATTGACCTTTCTCAGTTGAAGATTCATGTATTCTGTTGAAAATTTATCTCTTTAGCTACAAAATTAATAATCTTTGTTAAAAATTAAAATTTATGGTTTTAAATTAAACTATTTGATGTAGAATTAATCTAATTTATAAGTTTTCAACAATTTTGTTACAAAATCATATTTTTCATGAAAATTCAACTTTTGTGTTAAAATTCATCTGTTTTTTTTAAATAATCAATTATTGTAGTAGAAAATTTAGTTTTTTGGTTCAAAATTTAACTATAAATTGTTGAAAATTCAAATTGTTTTTGGGTAAAATTTAATTTTTTTAACTGAAAATTTATGTATTTCATTTTCCGTGTGAAATTGATCTTTTTAGAAAATTCAACTACGCAATTAAAAGTTGAACTAATTTGTTTAACATTAATTTTTGTTCTCTCAAAAATTACGGTTAAAGCTGAAATTGGGTTACTGAGAATTTAACTATTTTCTTGTACATTTATTGTTTTGGTTTGAAAATTTTTTTATTAAAAATTTTAATATTACGCTATTGTGAAAAGTTTGTCATTCTTATTTGAAAATTCATGCACTTTGTTGAAATTCAGTTTTTTTGTTATTTTAATAGAAAATTACGATTCCTACTTGAAAAATGATGTTTGATTATTGAACACTGAATCATTGATTTAAAAATGGTGTTTCCTTTTCGGTTACGAAATAATAATTTAATTTACAAATTTACCTATGGAAAATTTGTGTCTTTTTTATTTTAAAACTATTCTTTCCAATTGAAAATTGAACTGTTCAATTTTATATTTGAAATTTATCGTATTGAGTCGGAAATTGCAAATATATGGTTAAAAAGCCATTTATTTGGTTAAAAATGTGTCATTTTTGGCAAAAAATTATTCTTGGGTTGAAAATTTAATTACTTGCTTCAAAGTCCAAGTACCTCGTGAAAAGTTTATTCATTGGTTGGAGATGCATCAGTTTAGTTAAAAAATCGTCTTTTTGTTCAAAAATTGATCAGTTTTGTTTAATTTTTGTTGTAAGAAGTGAATTTTTTCATTAAAAATATAACTTTCATTTTTGGTTAAAAGAGTATAGTTTTTAGTAGAAACTTGATGTGTTTGTCGAAAATTCATTTTTTAACTAAAGCTTTGATTATTCGGTTTTTGGAAAAAATGATATATTTTTCAGTTAATTATTCAACTATTAGCTTAACAATTTATCTTTTTTAATTAAAAATATGAGTACTACGTGAAAAATGATTTATTTCATTAAAAATTCGTCAAAAATTTGGTTAAAAAGTAATATTTTTGTTTTCAAAATCGCGTGAGTCGAATGTAGGAGGAGTAATCCACCAGAATTTGATGCAATCCAGAGTAATATTAGGTAATCCAGCGTAACTATATCTGCAAAGTTAATCTAGGGTAATTCGATATAATCCCGAGTAATCCATCCCCACTAGATAAAATGGATTCAAATTTAAAAAATTCACTCGAAAAGAAACAAAATAGAAATTCTGCTTTTGATGAGACGAAAATCAATCAAGCACTTAAACGCAGACACTCTTTTGGCTTAAAAAAGGAAGCCTTTGAAGTAAAACTTTTGGTGGGCGATCAAACGCGGCTGAAGAGCAGTCATTTTAAATGTCGTGACTGCTCACTTCGATAAAGAGCATTTCGCGCGTACCTCGGTCTACAGTCATCGAGAGATAGGTAAAAGAAGTAACCACAAAAAAATAAAAAAATGATGGGGTAGATTCGTTGCATTTCCAGACACATTCAAAGGCAGCCGCTCACACGGTAGCTTCGATATCAATATTCTAAAAACACTCTTTGTCGCAGCGATGCGAAAAGGAGCTCGTCGAAATGGCCTTCCACGCGTATTATCAAGATCCAAGTGATATGAAGGCACTGCGTCTACATCGACACCTACAATACTCTTCCTCTAATGTATCACGAATGCTGCCCGAAAGCACTCTCATTATACCCATATATTCGTAGTTGTTAATTTTTCATTACTTTAAAATTGAAGACTCCGATACTTTCCCAAAGAAAAAAACTTTCATTGAAAAAAGTATAAGAAGAAGAAGCAGAAGAAAAAGAAGAATAGGAAGGAGGAGACCAAGAAGAATAAGTAGAACACGAAGAAGAAGGAGAAGGAGAAGGAGGATTAGAAGCAGAAGAATACAAAGAAGCAGTCGTAGAGGAAGATGAAGAAGGAGGAAACGAATAAGCCGAAGAAGAAAAGGAAGAAGTATTAGAAGACAAAGAAGAACTTTAATAAGAAGCAAAAGAACCTTTAAGTAGTTTACAAAAATACGCAAAAAATACTGTGGGAAATATTTTATTGTCTTTAGAAAAAATCAGCTACTAATAAAGATGAGTTTCTTGTAACACATAAACGAAATATATGGCGTGCGAAAAATTGTTAATTCTTAAGCAGGTCGAAATGAGAAGGAGGCGGAGGATAATAAGTAGGTGGAGAAAGAGAAGGATGACAAAAAAGAGAAACATAAGAAGTAGTAGAAGAAGAAGGCGGAGGAGGAGGAGGCAAAGAATACATATAAGAAGAGCAAGAAGTAGAAGCACCTTTTTAGTAGTTTAAACAATTAGAAACGAGAATACAGTTGGAATTCTGGTAGCGGATTTAGCAATAATCAGTTATTAATAAAAATGACTTTTTTGTTACAAATGCAAAGAATGCATAAGATTAGGAAACTGGTTAATTCTTATGTATCTCAGAATAATAAGAGCGAGGTGAAAGAGGAGAATAGGAAGGATAGGAAGAAGGGAAGGAGAAGAAGAGCAAGGAGGAGGAGGATAAGCAGAAGCAGAAAAGGAAGAAGAAGTAGAAGAGACTTTTTAGTAGTTTACATAAGTACGAAAAAAAATATTTGAGGGATTTTGGTAATGAATTTAGAAAAAAAAATTATGAATAAAAATAAATTTTGCAAAACATGCACGAAATATATGTCGTGAAGAAACTTATTAATTATTAAGCAGCTCGGAATAAGAAGGCACAGGCGGTGGAGCGGAAGAGGGAGGAGCAGGAGGATCAGGAGAACAAGAAGAAGGAAGAGGCTACGAACAAAACTACGAAAAAAATTATATATCAATTCTTGTAATGGATTTAAAAAATAGTAGTTATTAATAATAATGTCTTTTTTGTAACCCATTCAAGGAATATGTAGCGTGTGGAAAGTGGTTAATTCTTAAGTAGATAGGCATAAGAAGAAGGAGGTAGAGGAGAAGGAGGATGATGAGGAAAAGAAAAAGTAGGAGGAGCCGAAAAAGAAGAAGAATCAATATTGGAAGAAGAAGAAACCGGAAAAGTGAATGAGGAAAAGGATACAAAGAATAATAAGAAGAACCTTCTTAGTAGTTAAAAAAATTGACGACTAAAACTGTATGAATTCTTGTAGTGGAACGGAATATAGCTTGCGAACAGTGGTTAATGGGTTGAGCAGCTCCAAATATGAAGAAGGAGGTGGAGGAGGAGGAGGAGGAGGAGGAGGAGGAGGAAATAAGAGGTAGAAGAATGAGGATTAGGAGAAAAAAACCATGATGACACAACAAATAAAAATAAAAAGTAAACGAAGTGGATGTATTTTTAGGAGAACGAGTAGAAAAAGAAGAATGGGGAGAAGGAGGAGGAGGAGGAGGAGGAAAAGGAGGATACAAAGAAGAAGATCTGGAAGAACCTTTTTATATGTACAAAGAAAATGAAAAAGTAGAAGAGATTTTTAAGTAGTTTACAGAGCTGCGAGAAAAAAGACTTTAGGAATTATTGTAGTGGATTTAGCAACAATCAGTTATGAATAAAATGATTTTTTGTGACAAATGTAAAGGATACATAAGATGAGGAAAGTGGTTAATTGTTAAGCAGTTTAGAATAAGAAGTAGGAGGTAAAGGAGAAGGAGAAGGAGAAGGATGATGAGGAGGAAAAGAAGGAGGGGGAGAAGGCAACGAAGAAGAATAAATAGTAGGAGAGTAAAAGAAGTAGTTGTAGTAGTAGTAGGAGGAGGAGGAGGAGGAGGAGGAGGAGAATACAAAGAAGAAGAACAAGAGGTAAAAGAACGTTTTTACTAAGTTACAAAACAAAAAAAATAGACTATATGAATTCTTGAATTGTACTTATAAAAATTATTTATTCAGAAAAAGGACTTTTTCTGTTCCAGATGCAAAGATTATACATATAAGATGAGGAAAATGTTTAATTCTTAATCAGCTCGAAATAAAACGAATGAGCTGGAGAAGGAGGAGGAAAAGAAAGAGGAGGGGAAGGAGGAAAGGGAAAAGAATTGGAAGGATGAGACAAAGAACAACAATAAATATTAGAAGAAAAAGTCAAAGAAGAAGTAGTATGAGGCGGCGAATATAAAGAATTAAAAGCAGAAGACAAATGCATGAAATATATAGCGTTAGGAAGTTAAAAAAATATTTTTTCTCTTCAATGAATGAGCATACGTCCGCTGCTTCAGAAATTATTAAGATATTAAAGTACTATCATCAATCTCGTGCAAAAAATTATTTCAAAAAAGACAAAAATGTAAAATATTTTAAGAAAAAAGAATTTTTATTTTAAATTAAAAGCATTTTGACTAACTCAAAGAGACCATATGGTCTTGAATATGAAAATATTTTCAACAAACAAGATGAGTCCTGGGAAAAAAATGTATTTTCCATCAGTTAAATTTTCAACAATAGAAGATTCAATGCTGACCAAAGTAAGGAATTTTCGAAAAAATTATTTCTATTTTTGAGTCCGAAAATATTAATTTTCAACAAAAAAGTTAATTTCAAACGAAGTAGTTGAATTTTTGAAAATTTAGCTTTATTTTTGAACCTAAAAATATTAATTTTTAACAAACAAATTAAATTCCAAGGGAAGTAGTTGAATTTCAATCACAATGATGAAATTTCTATAAAAAATACCAATTTTGAATCAAATAGTTACATTTAAAACAAAAGAAATAAAGTTCTAACTCAAATTATATTATGATTTTCAAAAAAAAAAAATTTTTAACAAATTGTTTGAACTTTAAAGCCAAAAAATATGTTTAAAAAAGTTGAGTTTACCCAGGCAGTTACATTTTTAACTAATATTATGCATAAATCACCAAACATTAAAATGAAGTTTCAACAAATTAGTCGAATAGTATATTCAGTAGTTGAATTTTCATGTTGAAGAAATTAAAAACTACCAACGAAATATGTAATAGCTGATATTTCAATTAACATTATTTCTGATCTTAATTAAAAATACATAAAACATATACCAAAATCAAAAAAGTTCCTTAAAATCTTGAAACTCTTTTTGATACTTTTAGAAATCTTTGTAAATTTGTAAGAATGTTCTAACATTTTTTTAAATATTCGCTTTAAATCAATTTGTGATCATAAAAATCAATAAGAACTTTTCGAGAAATAGTAAAGAAATGGTTATTCTCTTGAGAAGCTTCAAAATTAACCAAAAATCGTCTGAATGTTATTTCGAAAGCTGTAAAAACATATATTTTCTTTAAAGAAACTTCAACATATTTAAAAATTTTCAATAATGCCTAAAATTTGGGTTAAACTTTTAAATATCTTTTGAACTCAATCAGAATTTTTATTCTATTTTGTCATCTTGCAAAATAAAGAAAATCTTTTGGATTTGTTTCCCGCACAAATCTGCAAAAATCGTTATTTTTTTCTGCATTTTTTTTAATCTGCTCAAGATTGAAATAATTTTTGAATTTTTCCAAAACTTCTGAATATTCCCGCAAAATTGAAAAAATCTTATCTAAATATTCCAAATTGTTTTTAACATATTTTGCAATCTTTCAAGCTTAAAATTTAGTTCTGAAATAAAATAACTTATATGGTAATCTGGATTAATTGTACTAAATCTCTGAAATAACAAACTTAAAATCTTTATTAGTCGATAAATAAACTAAAAACCGTCACTAAAAGTCTTATGAACTCAGTGTCAGAACAAATTTAATTTTCAAAAACAATTTTATCAGAATCTCGCGACTGCAACTTTTTAAGAAAATGGAACACAACTTTAGTTTTGTCAAAACGTCACTTAGACAAGCATTTTCAGGAAAATTATGGAGAATTATTTAAAGAGTTACACAAAGTTTACATAATTGATCATTTTTGTACCGATCACGTTTACCCAGTTGGATAAGGGATTAAAAATAAAAGGTGAAATAAACAATGTTCTATAAAAATGTAAAACCAAGGAAGAAACGTGTTCCGATTGGTCGTTATTCTTCCTGCTGGATCCTAAAGCATGCTTGGTACATTCAAAGGATGCTGCAGGGGAAAGAGGAAAAAACTAATTAACTTTTCGGAATAATTAAGATAAGGAAGCGAGATCAGGCCGATCGCACAACCCTCCTTTCTATTCCCTGCTCTTCTTTCCAAGGTGGACGAGCGAGTCGAATCGCGAATCCCAAGGGTTCAGGATGATCGGTCAATTAAATCGTTTGCATGAGAAAAGGAGAATCTTCAAGCGAAAGGGGTATCTACGAGGAAGGTAATTCTGAGCCTTCGCTATCAGCATACTTTATGTTTCTAATTACGGTGATTTTTAAGTAGAAATATTGTCCGAAAACTCTGTACGTTCACCTCCCCTACTCCACCCATATTGTTCTACTTCCCCTCTGCTCCTTTAGTACCCCTCCATAAAATTTAGCCATTGCTTCCCTTCTCTTTCGCAAGTTCTTCATCAACTACTTTCCCTACTCATGGCTCTACCCTCATACATTTCCCCTCACTTCCATTAATTCCACTTCCCTAATTTCTTCTAGTTTTATGCCCCTCATTTCCCCTACTATTCCTACTTCTGTTTAATTTCCATAATTCCCTTCACTTACCTATTTCCCCTACTACCTCTGCCCCCACTTTCCATCACTTTTCCTACTTCCCCTACTCTCATTTCCTTTTACGTCGCCACTACCTCACCACTCTTTTCACCTACTCACCCCCTTTACTTTTCCCCCACTCGCATACTTCTCCTACCATGTTTTTCTCATGTTTTCTTTTCGTAAGAAGAATTTAAATAAAATCTTGAAAGCTGAAATAATTATTTAAAAAAAAATATAATTTCTACAATACTAGCAAGAGGAATCTACTCTACGGTGTGTTTCGAGCGATTGTGGCAAGTCACATTTTCCCCATTTCACAGTATTCAACATTGAGAACCTTTCTTTGGACGCCAAATTATAGACTTCAATCCAAAGAAGCTTCACTTTTGAGTTACTTTCAGGACAATATATATTATAAACTCGAAATAAAAATAAAAAATCCAGTTTATGCGAAAACCTCCCTAGGGCTTTTTCTGTTTTGATCTGAAAATTATCGAAATGCAAGAGTCTTTGCAGTCCTTGTTAGGTCAGGCGGTAGCGCTTCTGGGTTTCAACCGGAAAGCCTGGACTCGATTCCTGCCGCATGTATTTTTTAACTTCTTTTCATTCCACTTTTTTATATTGAAATTGTCTATTAAATTGTTTTAAATCAAGCTATTCATCTCTTCTTTTGTTTTCATTTTATCTTTAATTTCCTTGATGGAAGTTTTACTTTCCTCTGTGTTTGTATATAACCATTTTCAAGTCTCTTTCTCTCTTAATTCCTAAGTTCAGTGGTTTACAACATTCTTTTATACGTTTTTCTCTTTTCTTGGTCAGATGATTAGATTTCATTTTTCCGCAGCTCATCACCAGACATTTTTTCTATAACCGCAGTACCACACACTTCGGTCGCAATCATAACAATGACATCCTGGATTACAGATTACCTTTTTATCAAAAACAAAAAATTAATTCTGAACAAAAAAATGATAGTAGGCTTTTAAATCAAGAAGGGGAAAAAGAAGAATTGCTTAATAAAGGAGAAAAAATATCAATTTAATGTGCAAAATTCCTCAAAATAAAACCAAGAATCCAAATACCAGATGCGGAAAATCATCATAAAATGCTCTTATTGCGATTTTAAAAAAGATACAATATCTTGTATTAAAAAATTCTTTTTTGGTCAAAAACAAAGATGAGGAAAGAAAAACTAAAATTTGACTTGATTCTCAGGTTTCAGAGAGAAAGCATCGTGGTTTCGTTGCTGTTCCTGCGTGCTCAAATTTTTGGTGATTACTTTTTAAAATATTTTTTTTTTTGTTTACAAATGTTTTTTATCGTGAATTGATAATAATAAAAATAAAAAGACAGAAGAAATAAAAAAGCGAAGGAATGGTATTTGGTTGGTTGCTTTCTGGGGTTTCTTTCCCATGTTTTATTCTTGTCCAAAAAAATAACTTTTTGCTTTTATTTTGAAACATTTTTTAAATCTTTTTTTTAAATTTCAATTGGAGCATATTATGGTGGTTATCCAAATTCTTTCGTGCGATTCTTTGTTTTATTTTCAGAAATTCTAAACATTAAGTTGATTACTGGATGTTAAATAAGAATTTAAATCTGATTTCGATCTCATTTAAATATCTTAAATTTTAAAAATAAATTAGTTTTAAAATACCAAAAAAGATAAGTAGTGGGACGATGGTCGTCGGACCCACTCTGTCGAATTGCGGGTTCGATTCCCGCCTCGCACTCTGGAAGAGCCTCGGTGGCCCATGCGGTGAACACTAGCCTAATAAGGGAGTTGTTCACCTCCGGAGAGTTGTAGGACCGGTACCTCTAGATAAAAAGGTTCTCTAAGTATTTAAAGCTGTTGCTCTTGGTGGTTCGGAACACACCTTAAACTTTAGGTCCCCCTCCCACCGCTAAGAAAGTGTGTGGGGGTGTGTAAAGGAATATGGAAGAAGGTGCAAGAAAAATGTAAACCCTTAGGGGACACATTAGAAGCTTCCATTCCATTCCACTCCATTCCATTCCAAAAAAGGTAAGAGAGGAAAGAGTTGAAGTCTGATTTTAAAATAAGGAAATAACACTTTGAATAAAATATTTAATTGGAGGTGAGACAAGGTAAAAATTGAAATAAAGAAGGAAAGGATAGTTTGAACAGGAAGGCGTGCATTCCAGCGAGCAGCACCAGACATTCTTGCTAAGACCGCAGTACCACACACTTCGGTCACACTTTTAACAATGGAAATCTGGATCACAGCCGATGCGTCCTCTATATCTTTATTTTTTATTAGAACCTTCCAATCAGTATCTATCAGTTCATTTATCATATTTTAAAAATCAATTAGCACTTCCGGTTTCTGTTGATTCTTAATCTTGATCCGTATTGGATTCGTTTTTATGTTTCTCTTTATTCTCCATCCCCGGCCTAAGCCTATTTTAGAGACTAGAAGGTAATTTAAAAGGACTTCCATCCGCAACACCTTAGTCAATCATACTAAGACTATAACGTTTGCACATTTAAATTCCAAAAAACATCTAGAACTGCCTAAATAAATAAATAAAAGCTGAAAGTAAGTACATGCAGATTATAGAGTCGTATGAAATCTTTAAGAAAGGAAGACTCAATCCGGAAACTAGATCAGAGGTTGTGGGAAAAGCCCGTAGGGCTTCTGTTGAAAGAAGAAACCTCCCCTCTAAACCACCAACTCTTTTTTCTTTTTCAACATCCTCTTGCATTTTCTGATAATTAGCAGGATGGACTGCCTCCTGGGACTGATAATTTATAACAATGCGTCATTACCACGTTTAAATGTGCACGACAAGTGCATTCGAGTGCGGTACTCTGACTGCAAACTGGAAGTACATAGAACTGAGCTTCAATGCCTATCTATTTCCATACGTCTTTCATTGTGTTCTTTATGCGTGTAACTATAGATTCGCGGTCCGTCATTTTTATGAAGGAACAATAGTGGGCGAGGTTGGAGAAAATAAAAAAGAGGATATTTTACTGAAGAGATAATAAAGGAAAAACTGAGTCGATCCGTTCCCAACTGGAGCATCATTATCTGAGTAAATGCCTGT
>JAWWLR010000166.1:30038645-30065169 GCA_035041075.1 Acraspis erinacei | reverse complement strand
TTATAAACAAATTTTTCGATTTTCATTGGCTTTTACTCCACTTATACCGCTTTGCCTCAGTATCATGCCATTTTGCCCCAAACTTGGGTCGTTGACCATACCATAGGCTCTCATTATCCCTTCCCCCCCCACAAATAGCCACAATACACATTGCCTTATCTGGTCCTTTCATCTCTTAAGTGGCATCCAGGTACCACATTATTCCCTCCAACCTCAGATACAACATTTTTCTAATTCGAATTGACATAAGACGTTTTCTGAATCTACGCTCTGTCTTCGGATTTCAGGTCTCCTTCTTATTGACATGTACTACTGATTTCCTTTCCAGTCTTTTCTATGATTGATTTCAATTCTATAATTGATTTGAAAGTTGTTTTTAATTTTTTTTTTAATTTAAAATTAAAATTATTTATAGACAAATGAAAGGGAAATAAAAAAGGCAATAAAATTCTTTATTTTTTAATTTTAATTTTCATTGAAATGTACTACTGATTGCTTTATTTCTTTTTATTATTAAAAACAGTAAATAAAGATACAATAAATAAATAAAGGTTGTTGGATTTTTAAATTCTTACCTTTGAGTTTGAATAAAAATTCTCGTAATTTAAAATTCGTCTATTCAAATATTAAAATAATCAAAATGTTTAAAATGGAATAATTTGCAAATCCGAAGTCTAAATTTAAGGTATTTTGTATCTTGTCAAAATTAAAAATGGAAATAATGTAAATTTCAAATGTTTAAAATTAAAGATTTTTTTTCGACAATAGAACATTTTTAATTCTGTCTTCTTGATGCTTTATCTTCGAGATTCCTTCAAATAGGAATATTTCAAATTAAAAAATAATTAAACAAAAAATTTAAAACGAAACCAATTCTGATCATCTATATTTGAAATTTCTTTCATGTCAAAGATTTCAAACGGAAAACTTGATTTTTTGTTTCCAAAATCATAAAAATCATGAACATGTAGGCATTGTTATTTATACTTCCTTAAAACTCAAGAGTTTTCAAGTGTTAAATTCAAAATTCCAAACTTTTGATTTTGAAATCGTTAAATTTGAAGAATATTCAATAGTAAATCTAAAAAATTTAATATCTCGTTATTGTGTATTTCAAAAATTTTCGATTTCATTTCTTAAAATTGCAGAACTTTGAAATCTCAACATTTTGTAATTTAGAAGCTTTTAATTTTTTTTTAATTTACATGCAAAATTCTAAGTTAACGATGATTTATATTTTTAATTTCTTCAATTTGGAAGATTTAGGATCGAAAACTTAATTTTTTATTTCCAAAATTCTCAAGATTATGGAACTTTTATGCAGACATCCTTAAAATTAAAGAGTTTTTATTTGCTCATATATAAAATTGAGTTATTAACAAAAAAGTTTTACATAATATACTCTTAAACTGCAAATCTTGAAAATTGAATAATTTTGAAATGTCTTTTAAAAATCCAAGAATTTTTAATTGTATTCTATAATAATTGCAAAAATTTACATTTTAAATATTACGAAATTGAAAAAATTTTATTTTTAAAAATTTAGAATTAAGAATCCTGTCATTTTGCTGCTTTTGCATTTAGAATTTCTTAAGTTTGGAATATTTAGAATGAAAAACTTGACTTTCAGCTCTCAGAATCATCAATATTTAAGAATTTTTTATTTTTATACCTCTAAAATTTTTAATTTAAAACCATGCAGTTTTTATGTTTTATAATTTAATATTCTGTAATCTTGATGCAAATTTTGAATTGAAAACTTCACCTTTGATCTTTAAAGCCATGAAAATAATCATAATTTAAGAACTATAAAAAACATTTAAAGCTATCTAATTAAAAATTACGCACATTAAGAATTGATTAAGAACACCTTATTACGGTCAAAATTCCCATATTAAATTATTCAATTTTTCTTTTGCTTCAAATTTCTGCTGAAATAAAACATTGGATTGAAATGAGTGACAGATTAATAATAATAATCAATTATATTTATTTATGAAGAAACAATAATCAAATATTTGATTTTAAGGAAATTTTGAAGGTTTTTGTTTAATTTGCTTTGAACGTTTTATTCGTGTTTTTACAATAAATAATTAATTTTTAAAAAGTAAAATTTTTGTTTATTTTTGTAATTCGGGAATTTTCTAGCATAGGGACTTTCACAGAGTCAGATATTTTATGACTCGACAATTTTATTTAGGAATTTTATTATTAAAAATATTTCAAATACTTCAATATTTAAAAATTTTTGCGAACTTTTATTGTATGAAAATTGTCCTATTCGGGATGTTTATATCTAGGGGATAATTTTATATCTTCTGGAAATTTTTCATTTCGAGTTATTTTTTCATTTTTCTAGGAACGTTTTATGTAGGTTGTCCAAATTTGGTCGTTGGATTCTTGGTTTTGTTTTCAGGAATTGTGTACATTAATTTCATTATTAGACGTTAAATAGAATTTTTAATTTAATTTTTATCTCATTTAAATTTCTTTAATTTGAAAATAATACATGAAATGCCCGATATTTGCATTTCAAAAAATTCCTAGGTTCTATTGTGTTTGGCTTACGGAAGTTTCTTTAAATTGTGTCTTCTAATGTCCTTTCAAATAGCTACGTGTCAAATTGGTATTTTCAATAGCTGTTGGAGAATTCGGACAGTGGTCAGAAGAATTTGAATTTTCTTGCAAGATAAGAGGATGTCTGGTAGGGGTGGCTTTGGTTTGTGTGTAAGGATTTGAAACGGAACAACAACAACTGCGTCTTAGGAATCTGGCCCATTCCGCAGACGCCCTGGTGAAAACAGAATTCGATTGAGAATGACAAGAAGGGGGGATCGACCCTCTGTCAAGGGAGGGTCTGGAGAATGCGGAGCATCCACAGTTACGCAAATACTGAACTGATCTCATCCCACCGCGGATCGAATTGAACTTCCTTCCACGCGCACAAAGATCCGAGACAAGGCAGATTTCTCGATTGTCCGCTACATTCAATGGTCAGAATAATTTATGAAATCTACACAAGTCAAGTCACTCGAAAAAGAAATAACGTTTGTTCATTCAGGGTGCTCCACGGATTTCTACGACGAAATTTACGTACGATATTATTAATATTATTATTTTACCATGAAATGAATCCTTTTCAAGTTAAATATACCTGTCCCAGTATTTCAGTTTAAAAAAAAAAGTAGGACAACTGCGCCAGTTGACCTCAATTATAAAATGACTATGGGCAATTTTGGGACACTACCAACTACTCCTTCAGGAAAAAACTATATTCAGTCAATCCATTATCAGCTCACTAAACATCTCACTCTGGTAGAACTTGAAAACGCCGAATCCTTCTTCTTTACAGCTACCCGCATTGCATTGTTTCACCAGACAACACCAGTCATTCTTTCTTTTGCAAGAATGAAAAATTTAACAATATATATTCAAGTAAGCTCGAACGATATTTATAATTTTTAAATAGATTTAACAAATAAATAAACCATAAAATGATTGAAATAAAATTGAAAAAAATGTAAGTCATTTGTTTTATTTTTGTAGAAATAATTTTAAGAGTATACTTAATATTACAAATAATTTTAAGCAAAATTTAGATTTTTGAAGAACTCCAACAAAGAATTAGGAAGTATTTTAGGAATTTTAAAATTTTCAAGAGAATAAGCGAATTTTCTTCAGATTTCAGGAAAATTTGTAATTTTTTTTAAGAAAAATCAATTTAAAGTATTTCAAATAATTTCAAATGATTTCATAAATTGTTGAAAAAGTATCTGGACGACTCTGAGGCAAGTTGTTAAAGATTTTGCCTACATTTACAAAACAAATCCTTTAGTAAGAGTCAAAAATAATTTTAAACTTGTAGAGATTTTTCAAAGTGTACATCAAAATCTAGATTTTTGAATATTTCGAACAACAAATTTTCGAAGTATTTTGTGAATTTTGAAAGGTTTCGTGAGATTATACCAACTTTTTGAAGATTCCAAATAAAGTTTCAAATTATTTTTTATTTAGAAAAATTAATTTTATAGACTATTAAATTTTTTTAAGGTTTAAAAAGATTTTTAAAACTGTCGAAAAAATCCAAACGACTTAAATAATTTTTTTTTAATATTTACGGATTTAAAAAACTTATAAGGCAATATAGAATCCGTATATAAAATATTATTGGAAAGTTTTGAAATAAAATTTTGAAGCATCTGCAGGATTTTGAAAGGTTTCAAGGTAATAAAAAATTACTCGTAAGATTCCCGAAAATAACTTAAAATTATATTTATTTTAAAAAATAATTTTAAGATTTCCAAGCAAAATTTCAAAGCTTTTTAGCAATTGTGAAAGGTTTCAAGAAAATAACACACATGTCTTCAGATTCGTGTAAAAATTTTTAATATATTTTTCAGTTTGAAAATTAATGTTTAAAGAAACTTTACAAAAATTAAAAACTTGTTAAATATATCAAAAAGCGTCAAAAAAATCTAGAACATTTTCATATTTATTTCCTTACTTTTTGAATTTTTTTCACAATTTGAGGAGTAATTCGATTCAGATTAAAAGATATTTAGGAATTTTAGAGAACTTGAAAAAACTAAAAATATTTTCAAACTTTGAATGATATTCGAAAGTTTATAAAATCTTCTCTAATTTCTTACAAACTAGTTTTTTTTTAAGTCTATGATGAGTAAAAGTTTTATGTTTTACACGAGAATTACAATCATATACAGCATTCCATTTATTTAGGTTTAGGCTTAATAAATTATTAGTGATTAATAATAATTACATTTTAATGAACGAAAGACTTTTAAACTTCAGAAAAACTCAAAAATTTAGATTCATGGACATACCGTTTTTTACTAATAGCCTTAATTAGAAATTCATTATTTATTTAATTAATTAATTCCTGAAAGTAAATTATTCTTGCATGTCTACTATTTCACCATTAATTGAAAATCATTATTTTCTTATTGCAAATTGAACTATTTGGTTAAAGGTTGAACAACATTGTTAAGAAGTTATTTTTTTTTGTTCAATGTTCATAATTTAAGTTGAAAATTCATCTGCTTGGTTGAAAAATATATTTTTTTCTTTCAAATTAACTTTTTCACTGATAATGTTAATATTTTTTTAAAATATTCTCAATTGAAAAAATCCATTTAATTATCAAGAAAATAATTAAATTTTTTAAGACAGTGGAATTTTGAACAATAAGTTCATCAAAATCTTTTAATGTTGACCTCGAAAGACAAAGTTTCAACTTAAGAAGATGAATTTTCAAACAAAAATGAGAAACATTAATTTTCAGTGAAGAAAATTATTTTTCAACCAAAAATGTTCCATTGCTGAAATTTGTGGATTTTCAATTTAAAAGAAGAATTTTCAATAAACTAGTTACATTTTTACCCGAATATATGAACGTTCAACAAAATAGTTGAATTTTAAACCAAAGGGATGCGCCTTCAAGCAAATAAATAAATTGTTAATAAAGTAGTTTATTATTTACCAAAGTGGTGGAATTTTCAATTAAAAATAGATACATGTATAACAAACTAGTTCAATTTTCACTCAAAACACGTTTTATTTCTTAACCAAAGAAAAAACAAACTTTTAACCAAACATATAATTTTCAACTAAAATGATAGATTTTTAACGAAGAATATAAAAGTAGGTATTTCAAACAAAAATATCAGCATTTCAAATAGAAAACAGGGAAAAACTATGTCCTGTCAGTCCATGATCAGCTCACTAAATATCTCACTTTGGTCCAACCAAACAACACCAGTCACTCTTCCTACAACCGCAGTACCACACTCTTCAGTAGCGCTCCTAACAATGATTTCCTGAAACAGTATCTATGCGCTCCCTATCTATTTATTGCGCATTAGCTTCTCACAAATTGCCCTATCTAGGCCTTTCTTTTTCTTATTCCATATTCCATATTCTATTAGCATCTGCTTCGTATTTTTAGTTTTGTTTCTCATCACTCCTGGACCTAGGATAATTTTCGAAATTAATAGGTAATAATCCATTCTAATTTAGAACCTCGCATCACCCTTGTTTCCCTTACTAACCCTCTCAACCTTTTGATGTTCATCTAGAACATCTTTAGGGGGCGCATGATCTAGAAACAGAACATTGAGTTCTTGTGGACACTATGCTGATCACCCTTCTTTTTCTCGAAAATAATTTTTACTGTTTGAAGTATTTTTGGAATGGCTTGAAAGCTTTAGATGAATAAAGAAGCCAATTTTGTCGATTTTTCCGGGTAGAAAGTAAAGTAGTGCATTTTCTGCATACAAGTGGAAACATCTTTCCAGTGGGCTGAAAAGGATGAGAAACAAGGGAGGTGGTATGACAGGATGCCATTACGCAGACGCAATTCAAAATGAGAGAATGTATGCTACATTTATTAAAGAGATTACCTCGAAAGATTGCTGTTTTGCGCATGGCTACGTCCTTGCTTACAGTGCTACTGCCTGCCGACGCTTTTCTCTCCTTCATATCTCCCTCGCTCTCTTTGCCCGTCATCATTATAATGTTGGTGCCGCTGCAGCAGGCATTCGAATTACGGCGTCGTTTATATTCAATTTGTTTCTAGAAATTACAATTTGTTGCGAATTGGCGAGGAATAAGGGGCAAGAGGGACTCAAGAGTTGAAGAGCTCTGAACCAACTCTAACGCGACACTACCTTCCGGCTATCGCCTTGATCCTCTATCTAAATCTCCACTCATTTATGATCAACTGCAAGATCTCAGATTATTAATTATTCTTCCTCTCGAATACATTTCCAGAGTAATAATTATGGCATTTATTTCATAATTTAATTCTTTCACTGAGACTAAGATTGTTTTTTAATAGTAGAGGAATGGATTTAAGATTCAGGATAGAATATGACAATCATTGTCAACAATAATGTTCATCGACGATAATCTTGATCGACAATAATTAGGGATTGTCCATAATCTGTATTTCCAATTTCGGTAAGTTTTTGACTCAACCCCATGTTGATGAGCGTACCCCCCCCCCCCCCCAGAAAAGTTAAGTAGCCAAAAATTATCCAAAAACAGGGGAAATAGGGGAAATAGTTTTTATAGATAGTTTTTCGATGGAAATGTAGCTAAAAGGAGAAATTGTTAAAACAGCAACGATAGGTAGTTTCTTTCAAGAACTAACTTACCGATCCCTATAATATGGAAAGTGAATGTGGTACTCATGAGTATTCCATGACCTTAGTCGTAAGGTGGACCTCTAAATATAAACATCTGGGCTATTTGGGTTTGCAGTAGCAAATTCAAGGTAGGAGCACCTTAAAGCGGAAACACCCGAATTCTGAGAAGGGTCTTGATGCCACAACTCCTCTCCCTTACTCTGAGGATCATAAGAAATGAAGAGCCACAAGTTTGTACAAAAAATCAAAAAGCATAAATTTACTTTCGATTGGAAAAATTAGCGAATTTTATTGGTAAGAAAAAGTCAAGAAAAAGCTAGGGATTTTGAACTAAAATTGGTAATAGGTAGTTTATTCCTATAAGACGCACTTTGATATCATTTTATTTTTCCAAATAAAAAAATAGATGCATTTTTTATTTGTAATTTTTAATATTTCATTGTTTTGTTTCCTTTATAAGAGATTTTTTCTTCAATTTTGACTAGATTGTTATTCTAGTCTTTAAATATTAATGGTCGGGGAAAATGAAAAATTGGTGAGGGAAATATTAGGTAATTTCAAAATGAAGTTTCGTGTTCACCCTCATATAATATTCTTATTAGTAAATTATTTACATTGTATTTTTATTTCTATTTTTATTATTTTCTTCCTCCTGATGATTACATTTTTTCAGACATAAATTATAATTTGGTTAAAAGCTCAATAATTTTGTTAATAACATTTTTTTTCTGAAAAAGATTATCTCGGGCTTTGCTGGGAAGCGAACCACAGGTGTTACGATTGCCGGTTGGATGCTTTCATCTCCTTTTTTCAATATTTTTGTTATAAAGTCATGCTTTTGTTGAAAAATTGAAACACTTTGATAAAAAATTAACTTTTGATTAAAAATTCATTTTTTTACGGTAAGCATTAAAGTATTTTTTTCTTGGTTGAAAATTCAACTTTCATGGAAAATTTTTCACTTTTGTTTTAAAGCTTCATCCGTTTTAGAAGAAATTTAATCTTCTTTGGATAAAAGTGCAATTGCCTGATTGTTCAAGTCAAAAAGGTTTGTATTCTCTATTCAAATCTGCTTCAGTGGAAATATTCTTATATATCTACTATTTCACATTCGTTAAAAATCATTATTTTTATTGCAAATTGAACTATTTGGTTAAAGGTTGAACCACCTTTAAAAAAATTATTTCTGTTTGTTTATGGTTCACCATTTGAGTAGAAAATGCACCTCTTTGGTTGAAAAATAATATATTTTGTTAAAAATCCTCTTTTCGTATAAAATTAATATCTTTTGTTAGAATTTCTTTTTAGGTTCAAGATTTAGCAATTTGGGAATAAAAATACACTATTCTCTTTAAAAATCAATTTTTTTTTAATTCAACTTATTTGTTAGAGTCATCTTTCGTTAAAGTTTTACTGGCGTTATAGTTTTTTTTAGTATTAGAAAATTTCTTTTATTTTATCAATTATTAGATCTTATGGTAAATTAAATACAAATTTTAATATTCAGTTTTAGTATGGAAAATATAAAAGACTTATATTCCTAAGAATATGGTACTAGAAAGGACAACTGAAGATCAAGAACTCCGTTTCTTATCATCAGTACGTATGGTCGGTTTTGGTGGGATCAAAAATGAAATATTCCTGTTAAAAATTCTTAATTTGAAGAATATATCATTACATTATCAGGTAAATAATTAATTTTTTCAGACAATTCAATTTTCAACTACTGTATCAACCAAATCGTTTAACTTTTACCTAAGAAGAAGAATTCTCAACTCAAGAATATGAATTTTCAAAGAAAAATTAAAAAGTCATATTTTCAATTTAAAAAATTAATTTCCAAGACAACATTTTTTAACGAATTAGTCAAATTCCCAACCAAAAAGATGCATTTTTAACTAAAATGATGAATGTTTCAACCTAACTATCGAATTTTCAACAAACAAAGATTTTATGGTAAAAACAAATAAATAAGTTCAAATTGTTGAATTTTCATTTGAAAAGAAGAATTTTCTGTGAGTGAGCTAAATTTTTAAACCAAATTACATGACTTTTTAAGACAATAGTTAAATTTTAAACCAAATATATACACCTTTAAGCAAAGAAGTAAATTTATAAATGATTAATTTATAATATACTGAAGTAGTTGAATTTTCAGTTGTAAAATATGTATACTCAACAAGAAATTTAAACATTTAACAAAAAAATACGAATTTTTTCACCAAAATTATGAATCTTTCATTGGAATAGTTAAATTTTCAGTCCAAAAAGTCCAAAAACCCTATTTTTCAACCAAAGATGAAATGAAGATTCAACCAAAGAGATGATTTTTAATTAAATGATAAATTTTTAAAGAATAATGTGAAAGCAGATATTTCAACCAACAAAAATTACCATTTTAAATCAAAAACAGCTGAATTGAATAAAAAAATAATCTTTCTAATAAAAAAAATTCCCTAATTATTCCCTAAAGAATTTTTCGTTCTCATTAATATCCAAATACAAGAATCTTCATCTTGTAACATTTTTCCATAAACATTTTTATAAACCGAAAAAAATTCAATTTTAATGAAATTTTTTAATGTATTATACTTCCCAGTTATTGGAATGGTCTGCATTCTACTTTGAAAGGCAGGAAGTATCGCGTGGAAATTATAAAAACATTATTACTTTCCTAATCCTAAAAATGTGTGTGTTTCAAGCTTTTTTACGTCCAGAAACGATGAATGAAATTTTTTTTAAGGATTAGAAAAATTAATTATACATTCTAATTCCCAAGCGATATCTCCAGACTTTTAACAGTATTCAATAATTAGAATTAGAAGACAGAAATTAGAAAAATATAATTATTCTTCCTAATCCTCAAAAAAATGTTCTCTTCAGAGCCAATGGTTTAAATCACGTTCTTGTTAACCCCCTCCTAAATTTGAAGAAATTGTTTTTTAATTCAAATTTGCGAGGCTTGAAATGCAAAGTAACTTTTGAGGAAGGAAAGCACCGAATGGGATTTATTCACATGTGACTTTACCCACAAAAGCATATCAGTAATTATGAAGTAAAGTTAATAGGAGAAATTACTCAGCGTCAAAGCAGCCTCGTGGCTCGCGCCACCGAGCACAAATTACAAACCCTTCGTTCTGACGGGGCTACAGGGCTTCTTGTCGGAACCACCTCGACGAATGTCGAGCCGCCGTTACCGAACAATTTAGAATCATCCCGGGAGACATCAGAAGAACCGAAAAAATACTTAGGCCTGGTGCGGATGAATAAACATAATCAGCTGCGCTTGAAACCACTTCAGAATTAACCGTGACATCGTACCAAATACTCGAGTTAAGAGAAAGGAGGAATTAAATGAGAAAAAGAAGATGAAGGAATTAAGAGGCAAAGTAGCTGGAACTTGAAAAATGATCTTTGGCCGGAAATATTTCAATGAAAGGTTAATTGAATTTTATTTTATTTTCAACATTATTATTCTATGTTAAAAATTAAAATTCTGGAAAGACTAAGATGCTGCAGAGTGGGGAAAAGAAAATTTTTGGTTCAAAATACGATTTCGGCTGAACCTGTGGACAGATTTGGATGTTTTTTTTAAACCTGATAAAATTTCAATAGAAGTTGTTGAGTCTGACTTTTAATTTAGTTTTTCAATTTTTTTATAAATAAATAAACATGACGAAAAAAATGGCCATTTTTTCTATTTGATGTTCCCGGTGCTCGTCAATAATAGGAAAATTGTTGTAATCGCCGACGTTCCATATATTTACATTATATAAAGATATTCCATCTTGATACAATAAACAAAAGAATTTTGTGCAAGAAAATTATTGGTTGAAAATATGTTTTCTATAAGGTTCAATAATTTAACGTTTTCTTAAGGTACATTGCAAGAAATTTGAATGGAAACAATATTTTAATGAAAGAAAGTCTTTTAAGGCCATTCTTGTTAATATTATAAACAAATTTAATACTGAAATGCATTATTCAGTCATTTGTTGGCAGAAAAATTCCTTTTTCTCGATGTCAACTTTTTCAAATTACGAACCTCATGATAATTTAGGAAAAATTCGAATTTTTTGATAAATTTTATGATTTTATTACACAAATTCAATAAACAAATGCATTATTGAAGCAGTTACCGACAAAAATTTTTTTTTCAATGTTAGTCATTTTAAATAGGAACTTCGTGATAATTTTAGCAACATCCATCACTATTTCATTAATTTTTTTTTTGACAAATTTAATAAACAAATGCATTATTTGGGTATTTGTAGACAGATAAACTCGTTTTTTTTCAACGTCAGTCCTTTTAATTGGGAACTTTACGATAATTTCAGTAAAATTCATAACTAGTTTATTAGTTTTCTGTTTTTGAATTTTTGCGGTCACCCTCCTGACACTTTAGTTAAAAATTGTAATATTTTGATGCAAATTTAACTAATTTGGTTGAAAATGAACTATTTCTTGAAAATTATTATAGATGTGTTGAAAATTAAATTTAAACTGTCTTTGGCTAAATTCAAATGTTTTTCATATAAAATTTAAAAAATTTGTTTTAAATATTATTTTTATATACTACCAAAGACTTGAATTCAGAGAAAAGAGGAAATTAATGAGAAAAAGAAGATGAAGGAATTAAGAGGCAAAGTAACTGAAACTTGGAAAATTGTCTTTAGCTTAAAATATTTTAATTAAAGATTAATTAGATTTTATTGTATTGCTTAAATTATTGCAATGTTAAGAGTAATAATGTATAGAAGATTAAAATTCTGGTCTTTGAATAATAATTCTGAAGAAAAATTAAAAATTGTTTAGAGGAAAAAAAGGAATTTTGAAAATGAAGTTTTGTGGCCACCTTCGTGACACTTTTAATAATAAAATTTATTTTCGGTTAAAATATTATTATATATCTACTACCCAATACTTGAGTTCGGAAAGCAGAAGAATTTTAAATGAGAAAAAGAAGATAAAGGAATTGAGAGGCAGGCAAAGGAGCTGAAACTTGGGAAATTATAGCTTGGCCTAAAATATTTTAATAAAGGGTTAATTATATTTTATTTTATTCTGAAAATTATTATTCTATTTTAAAAGCTAACATTTTTTGGGAATTAAGAGTGTGGTCTGTAAATGTAATAGTTGAAGGAAAATAAAAAATTGGTTAGGAAGAAAATAATCTCAATTTATCAAACATTATCATTATTATTATTATTTTTAGCAGAGTAAGATTGTGTTCTTTGAATATTAGTGTTCAACGAAAATGAAAAATTTTTTGCGAAAAAAATGAATTCTGTAAATAAAATTTTGCGTCCACCATCCTGACAATTTCACTTTTAGTTAAATAATTTATTATTTCGATGAAAATTTAACTATTTGGTAGCAAATGAACTATTTGTTTAAAATTCTTATTTTCATGTTTAAAATTAAATTGAAATCTTCTTGGTTAAGGATTCAACTATTTTTTGAAAATTCATCTTTTTTGTTGAATTTTAGTGTCTTTGATAGAAAATAAAATTTTTTCGTTGAAACATTGTTTTATATCTGCTAGAAAAATAGTCTTCGTCCTGAAATATTTCAGTAAAAGTTTAATTAAATTGAATCATTATTATTATTTTTATTACTATTCTGTGTTAAATGTTAAAAATTTCAAACGACAAGGATTCTGTTCTTTGAATATTAATGGGTAAAGAAAATAAAAAATTACTTAGGAAAAAATAAGAAATTTTGTAAATGAAGTTTTGGAGCCAACCACCTGACTATTACACATTTAGTTACAAATTTTATTAGTTTGATGAAAATTCAACCATCTTGAAAGAAAATGAAGTATTTATTATAAATGGTTATTTATTTGTTGAAAATTAAATTGAAATCTTCATTGTTTGAGGATTCAGATATTTGGTTAAAACTCGTATTTTTTGGTCAAATCAAATTATTTTTAATATAAGTTTTTTTTTCTGTTTAAATATTATTTTAAATCTACTATCAAATACTCGAGTTAATAGAAAGAATCTTTTCTGATGGAATTTGCCGGTTTTGTATATAAAGTAAAAATAGTTTTTTGTTGTAAAATCAAATATTATATTTTTCGTTGAGAATTCATCTTGTCGATTTGAAATTTCATTATTTTTTTGAAACTATAACTATACTACTTTATTAAAAATAAGTTTTTTTTGTTAACGATAGAAGTTGTTAGTTGAAAAATAATTTTTTGCTAAAAATTAATTTTTGTTGTTGTTAGAGATTCATAATTTAATTTTACGACATTTTTTAGCTATTAAGAATGACATTTTTAAATAAAAATTTGACTATTTCATTTCCATTTCGAAGATGATATTTTTAAATAAAAATTGATCTTCTCTAGTTAAAAACCAATAATTTCACAGAAACTTTACATATTTTGTTGAAAATTTTTCTTTTTTGGTAGAAATTTAATCTTTACTCTCTTCGTTTGAAAATTTCGATTTTCGGTTAAAAATTATAATTTTTCATTTGAGGATTCAAGTATTAAGTTTAAAATAATTTTTTTTAGAGAAAATCAACTACTTGGTTTACGTTGAAGTATTTGTTTGAATTTGCTATAATATTTGGATAATTTTATTCAAAATTGATCTGTTTTATAAAAAATTCGTCTGCTTAGCTTCAAACTCAAACAATTTACTATAATATTAAACAATTATATTTAACTATTATTATTAAAATAATAATATTATTAAAATATTTAATATTATGAAAATATTTAATATTATTAAAATAATATTATTTAACTATTTGTTTAAAAGTTTGTCTTTTTTTGGTTTAATTCAGCCATTTGAAAACGCATTTTAAATTAATTTTTTTATACTGAAGATTTTGACTTTTCCCTTTTTGTTTTACAAAAATCTTTTTTGGTTCAAAATACAACTATTTTGTTTGAAATTCATTTTTCTTGACAGAAAGTTCATCCCAATATTTGAGGATTCCACTGTTTCCATAAAAATGTCTATTTTGGTAAAAAAATTAACATTTGTGACAGAAAAGTCATTTTTGTGGATTGTAAATAAAATTTTGAGTTACAGATTCAACTTTTGGGGTCAAAATTTCAACTTTATTTGGTTAAATTATAATTTTGGTGAGAAAATTTCGACCATTTAATGGAACTTTAAAGGGTCAAATTTTTTTTCAGAAATTTATCTTTGTTGGATGAAAGTTCAACTGGAAAGTTACAACTCACCTTTTTGGTTGAAAATTAATTTTTATATATAATAAAATATAATTTGTTGAAAATTAACTATTTTCTTTTTGGTTGAGAATTCAACTGTACAGTTGAATTTTAACCTCTTTTAGTTGAAGATTCAACTATTACACGGTAATAAATTCATATTTTTTGTTTGAAAAAGCAACTACTCAGTTCAAACTTTGATAAACTCATTTTTTGGGTTGAAAATGTTTGTTTTGTGTATAATGATTCGTCTATTTTGTTAGAAAAATATTTTTTGTTTTAAAATTGTAATATTTTCTTGAAAATTAAACTATTTTGTTTAAAATTAAAAAAATACCGAAATACCGAAAATATTTGTGCTACTCCCACAGAATTTCGGTGACCTTACCCACCTTTTTCCAGCTTCTCTAGACTCACCAAAAATACCGGTGCTAATCTCACTGAATTTCGGTGATCCTTTCTATCCTTTTCCAGCTCCCCTAGGGTTCATGAAAATATTTCTTCTGCAATCACCGAAATTCTGTGAACTAAGACACGGGCTTGATTAAAATCGGTAATTTTTCTGTCAAAGAGACGAAAACAAAGAAAAATTTTGGCGAAAAAGTCGAGGCCAGCCCTGAGCCATGATAGGATAAGCCACTCCGGTGGGAAAGAGGGAGTAAGTAGAGAAAGTAGAGAAAGGGCAAAAGAGAGTTGGTGGTTACCAAAGAGCGATAGGGGTGGGTGGTGGGAGAGACAGAGCATAAAAGGAACACTAGTAGGTATTAATATTTAGCATCTCTGAAGCCGCCCGCATTCAAGCAACCCTGGATTCCCATTCGCCACCCCCTCGTTCCACGCACCCACCCACCCCACAATATGCCCCACTCGAACCTCCTCCTTTACTCAGCGGTAGGTACCTACTACTTCTCTTTACGGTAAAATATGTAAATCTAACCAATATTTCTAAAGATACGGCACCGGCGGCATACACGGGGCTCTTTTATGACGGAGCAGAGCGCGAAACCTGCGGATACCGCAGTGTTTTATCGGCACCCTGTGTGTGCGTCTATGTGCAAAACCACAGAAATAGATACGCGTAAACTGTTATGTGTATGTGTGTGTGAGCTTACTTACGTTATTCGTTCACCACGGCTACCTGGCAATGGGCTTGTGTGCATTTCAATGGGGCTGAATATCTACCATGAATATTTCGCAAGTTTCTATTTAAAAGAACGCGAAACGCGCGGTAAGATATGATACCACTGGAGCTAAAACCACTCGCGAGAAAGAGAGAAATCGATTTTAAGGAGGGCATATCCTGGTTTGAGTTTTGTGTATAATTGTACACTCACATGCTGATATATAAGCAGCTTTTATTAATTTCTGTTGAATTCGGACGCACGACGCAACTTGATGCAACGAATGCGGCGAGAGTGCGGCCCTATAGCCTTTTGTCACGCTTGACTGAACACATCCTCGCTTTCGGAATCAAGACTCTTCTCATCATGAAGCTACAGAGGCCATCATTTCTAGGAAGATCGTAAAGCAGGGTTCCTTATATCGAGAATTGAGTGTAGAATCTACATTTTTTTGCCACCCTCCCCTATATGAAATAATTTATGTTTTGCAGAATTAATAAAATGTGGTGCTTGAAACTAATGGAATTTCTAGGTTTTTTTAGAGAATACATGATTTGCAGGATGAAAACTTAATTTTCAGAAATTCACTGATTTTTACTCAAACAATTTAATTTTGTAATATTTTTAACATAGGATATTTTATGAACGGAACACAACAGTATTAAAAATAAAAATTAAATTTTTGTTCTCGTTTGATCTATTTAAAAACAGAGACTTTTCTAATATAAAAGATTACTTTTAAATGAAATTTCTAAAAAAGTAATTGAATTATCAACAAAATAATTGAATATTCAATCTAAAAAGATGGATTTTCTATCATAAAGTGTAATATTTAATATTTTGATTATCAAGAGTAAATTTAATTTAAAAAATAATTTCAAAATAAAAAAGATAAATTTTTAACAAAACAAGGTTTTTTAGTCATTAGCGAGAAAAAATTTACCTATGTTGTCGATCCTTCAAGCCAGAAGAAGAAATTTCTGTGCAAATATTGAATTTTTAAATTGACAATATTAATTTTCAACAAAAGCAAAAAGATCAACCAAATAATTTAATTTTCATTCAAAGAAATAAACATTCGTTCAAAAAACAAATTTTCTACAAAGTAGTTCAACTTTTACTAACGCAGTTGCAATTTCAATTAAAATTAGGCTATTAAAACTATTCAACAAAGTAGGTAAGCTTTTAACCAAGGAGACAAATTTTCATATCATAATATGAATTCTCAACAAAAAGGTGATTTCTTAATAAAGTAGTTTAACCATATTCTTCAAACAAAATAGTTGAATCCTTTAGCATAGAAGATTAATTTTCGACAAAACATTTGCATTTTGATTCGAGAGATAAATTTCTTAAAAAAAGATGAATTTTTACCTTAAAAGAGATGTTTTTTTTTTAACAAAATTGTTAAATTTTCAAAAAAGTAACTGTATTTTTATCCCAGGAAGATACATTTTTATTAAGCATATAGATTTTTTACTTAAAAAGACAAATTTTCTGAAAAAATTTTAGTTGATTTTTCTACATCGAAATGTGAATTTTAAACAATAAGTCAACTTTCTATGAATAGTTGAATTTTCAAAAAATCAGTTAAATTTTCAACCAGGAAGGATGACTAACAAAGTTTTTTTAATTTGTAACCAAAAAATGGCATTCATATCCAAGAAAGATGCAATTTCTACTGAAATAGGTGAATTTTTAAACTGAAAGGAAAAATTTTTAAAAAAGCTGAATTTCCATTGAAAAGATATTTTAGTCGAATGTTTAACAATAAATTATGAGCTTTAAACAAAAAGTAAATTTTCTGAAAAATGTTGAATTTTCAACCAAAATGGATAATTTAAAAAAAAATTGTTAAATTTTCAACCAAATAGTTGCATTTTTATCTAAGCTAGGTACAATATCTATTAAAATAGGTGTATTTTTAAATTAAAAAGTCCATTTAAAAAAAAAAGTTGGATTTTTCATCTAGAAAATATTTCAGTCGACTTTTCAACAGCCAAATATGCATTTGAATAAAAATTTAGTTTTCTAAAAAATGGTCGAATGTTTAAAACAAGATGACAAAGTTTTAAGAAAAAAGAAAGTCGAAAAAAGAATCAGTGGTTCCCATCATATAATTTTTTATTAATTAACTTATCTATTTACTCTTATAGAAGAATTGTACTTTGTTGATGAAATTAGTTTAATTTTCAAACAAAATTTAATATTTTTCAATTCAATATTTAAAAAATAAAAATTATATTTTGGTCGGATAAATTACTTTAAATCAGATGCAAAACGAAAATGCAATCTTCTCTAACTTTGAATCAGTGGAATCAGCATTAGTCAAACTATTATAGAAAAATATTAAACAAGGGAGGTCAAATTATTACTTTTTTTCAAAATAATATAAAAATGTTCCTTTACATGAAGTTCATTTATGGTAGTATATAAATAAAGAGATCTTAAACCTTTTGTTTGATGAATTTAAATAAAAATAAGAATAAGTTTTTTGTTTTACTATAAATGTCAGTAACTACTTCTTAATAGAAAGTAAAGTTCATAATTTAAGTTATTTAAAAAAATTATATTTCAATATTATAATAATGTTTCGTAAATAAAACTCATTTCACAGAATGAATACAATTGTTCTAGTCGGGACTCAGCTTCGCTTTCCGTCTGACTAAACACATCCGTACCTACTGATTGTGAGGAACTGAGTTCTCAATCTTCACGCGTCATTTCTATTAAAATATTTTTAAAAAATACACGTCTTTTATATTTGCCATATTAAAATTCGATTTAACTATTTTCATTTAACTTATAATTCGAAATAATAATTGCTAAAATAGATAGAATTTTCTAGTAAGAACAAAAACGATAAAGCCTATAAAACTTTAAAGAAGGATGGATCTAAAAAGGGAGTTGCATTTTAGTAAGTTTACTCCTCAAAATGGAATCGACGAATTTCTAACTAGATGAATTCAACGAAAAAATACGCGTTTTTAAGAAAATAGTGAAATCCTCAAAGAAAATTATTTGGTTTGTAAACAGTTTATACAATGTTCAAATACAATTTTTTTTAATTGTAAAAATAATTGGCATTTTTCATTAAATTCTCGTTTATCTTCAAGACAGAAGTTTAAAAGCCAAATAATTCCTGTGGCCTCAACAAATTTTCACTCAACTTTTTTTGCGAATAATTACAAGATTTCATTAAAGCATACAAGGTATTTCTTGTAGAATTTATTAAGGTGAATAAATTTTTTACCAACATTTACCCGCTCGAAGAACATTCGAGGGTTAGTGTCTGTGCTAAATACCATTAATTGTGGTTTCTTATTATTTTTTTCGTTTTAAATTGACGAGCACCCCTTAAATAAGAAGTGAATGTTACATTTTTTAATGAAAATTCACCTTTTTGTAGAAAATTCAACTTCCATCTAAAAACAATTCATCTATGTATGAATGCTTATAATTTCTGTAACTGAAAATATAAGTTTTGAATTTTTGGTTGAAAACTGAACTAATTCTTTTAGTTTAAAATTTATCTTTTTTATGGAAGACTGATATTCGAGATTTGAAATTTCCTCTTTTTTGAACAAGTGGAACATTTTGGCTTTTTCCATTTTTATCCATTCATATTTTCGGGTTGTAAATTTAACTATTTTGCAAAAATTTCGCATTTCTGGTTAAATAATTCACCATTATAGACGAAAATTGATCTTTTTAGTTGAAAATTGCAATATTTTTTTGAAAATTCATTGTTTAATGAGAATTGAGCTTTTTCTAGTTTTTTTTTGAAAATCGATCTTTTTAGTTAAAAATTCAATGAGATAAGATTCAAACGAAAAAAACGTATTTAAAAAAAGACTTATTTTCTACAAATCAGTTGAATTTTAAACAATAAAATTTAATTTCAACGAAATAGGTGATTTTTAAACAAAACAGAACCAAAATGGTCCAAAAAGGAAATAGGAATATTTTCAGTTAAAAACTTAGTTCGAATAATAAAAAAAAATCAATAAATTAATTACATTTTTATACTAAAAAAAATTTGAACAAAACACATGGATTTTTAACCTTATAGTTGAATTTTCCGTTGCAAAATCTGCCAGCTACGTTGGCACATTCTCATGGCGCATTTTTAGTTAAAATAATTAGTTTAAAAATAGGGATAATTTGATATCTCTGCCAAAAAATAGTTTGATTTTGAATAAAAAAACCCTTGAATTAAACCAATAAATACGAATTTCTAACAAATTATTTGAATCCTTAAACGAAACAGGCGAATTTGCTATACAAGAAATAAAATTTTTAACAAAATATTTGAATTCTGAACCGAAAAATATGCATTATATACCAAAATAATTGAATTTTTGTTCAAAAAAATACGAGCAATCAATTTTAAACTAAAAAATGTCCATTTTTAGCCTTTTTAAAAACTTTTTAGGGATTGCTAAGGCACAGTCTGTGCGTATTGTATCTAAGAGGCATTGAGAGTAAATTTTTCTTTACCAAATGATAGAAGCAAAAGGACGGAATTTCACTTAAAAAGTAGACTAAAATGAATCAAGAATTGCGTTATAAAAGTTATTTTAAACTATGTTATTTCATTTCACCACATTGTCTGTACCGGTGCTAAAAATTCTGACAAATTATAGGATATGCCCGTAAAAAGGGTAACAACCCGTGCAGAAATTTCGATCTGGCCCCGATAGGGGCAAGAGTAGGCCAGATGGGGCCCAGATCGGGAATCCCAGCCAGGGCCAGATCGCGGATAAACACACGTCCAGACCAGGGCCAAGCCGGGTTGTGATTTAATTTAAGTAAAATCGAAACTAGCGAATCGTCCTCTCATTTCGACAACCACCTCAATATGAAGAGGTTTCAGAAAACAAAATTTATTAATACTTTTGAAAAAACTTTTTAGTTTATGACAAAAATTGTTAATAATCCAGCAATATTTTATTTAACAATTTTCATTTCTTGAACAAAAATTTCGTCTCTAAATGTTCTTAGCAATTAAAAATAAAACGATCCTAATAAATGATAGGTTAATTTTTTGGGGAAAAGATTCCTTACTACTTGAAATTCTCGAAGGTTTCCAAACAAAATTCAGTTGCCACTTAATGAACGTATATGATCGGGAAATGAGCTATAATTTACGATTTATTAACATTTTTCTGTAACAACTTCAATTTTCTGTCAATTGCTTCACATCTTGAAAACTGCGAAAAGGCAGTTGTAGATAATCTTCTCACCAAAAAATGGAGCTATTATTTATTAGGATTATGATGATGAATAAAATATTTCTGGTTATTCAATATATTATTTACAGAATATAATTGTTTTAATTTTTATTACGATTCACTAGTTTTGGTCTAATGAATTTTTTTATAGGCTGAAGTGCCATTTTTCATAATAAACCAGAAGGATTAATTATAATAAATTTAATTTAAAAATAATAAATTTATTATTAATACAGAATCAAAGATTCAATTGTACATTCGATTGTATCACATATTCCATTCTCAAAATCCAAAAATATCGCAATTTTGCGCATACTATAATCCATTTCTTGTCAACAGATTTTATAATTGCAACTCCACGTTAAATTGAAAAAACTCGAGTTTTTAAATAATAATTGAAAACAAAACTACTGGATAAATTTTATCATATAATAGTACTTGATTCGTATAATTTTAAGTAAAATAATTTTACCTTAAAGATTTTATTTTATTATTAATTTATTGTAGGTTATGTTACAATGAGCCGCAGAGTGTATTTACTTACTTTCATTTTATTTTCACAGGTTTTGAGGCATACTGACTAATTAGTGCTCAGTAGCTCTAAACACGTACCTTACTCGACTTTTGCATTTTCAGTAATTGATAGAATAGTATAAACGAGTAATATACGAATCTTAGTAGCATTATCAGGAAACCACAATCAGCATTAGTTCTGCGAGCGCATGGAGATGGTGTCTCAGTTTTAAAGTATTAGTTGGATTTCCCCCAGACTCCGGATTAGAAAGATTACTATATTATCGCCTACCATTTTTTTTAAATTCAATTAATGATAAACAGTCTCCAATGAATCGTCATTTGCTATAACTGCCTTAAAAAGACTCGGAAAGACAGGGTTACTTATGCCTACTTTACATTCCTGAATTTCCTCTGCAGTCATACGATCGACTGCGCCACTTATCATATTTATTTTCACTCTATAATGAGATTTATGTGTCTTATATAATCCACGAAGAATCTCAGTATGCTCCAATATTGCAAAAACGTCACCAATGGATGTTGATAATACAATATATTCTCGGGTTAGTACGGGCACACATCTACCCATTCCTACTAATAATTGAAGTCGTTTCTCGGCAGGAAAAACGTATCTTCGAAATTCAAATCGCCGGTTCTGATTTGCCTTAGGAATAAGCCGAATATATCCAAGCTCTCTAAGTGAATAGCCTAGTACTTCATTAGAAGGAGGCACGCCTGGTGGAGACCTGGACCTGACACGAACAGGAGGCTCCCCAGAAGATGTTAGGTCATGTGAATGTCGCCTGACAGAAGAAAAAGAAGAAAAACCAGGATGACTTTCGCTATCAGGATTCGATTCGGATTGTAGTGAATCGTACTGTGTAACAACTTTAGTAAAAGTATGTGGGAAGATTGGATGATTTTCGCCTACTGGACAATCCCTAAGTTCATCTGGGGTCATATTGTCAAATTCGCCGCTTAAAATATTCATTTTAGCTCTTGAATGATGTCTATTTGGCCTATATATGCCACGAAGAACTCCACTATACTCCAATATTGCGAAAATGACACCGTTTGATGTTGATAATACAATATGTTCGTAGTTTGGCACGGGTATATAGCTATTGCTACGTTCTGCACGCACTCTGATTGGTATACCGGCGGGAAAATTGTATCTTCGAAATTCGAATTGAGTGGTCTGATTGGTGTTGGGACTAAGACGAATATATCCAAGTTCTCCAAGTGAATATCCAAGTACTTCAGAAGAAGGAGGCCTGCCCTGAGGAATCATAAACCTCCCACGAAGAGGAGGCTCTTCAGAAGATTTCTCGATAGGTGATTGTTGCCTTGCAGAGGAAGAAGAAGAACCAAGAATGCGTTTGGTATAAGGCTTCCCTCCATCGGACTGAGAACTAAATTCTGCAAGAAAAAATGAAGGATCAATTTTTTTGCAGTACGATTTCGATACTTGAATATCCCAGCTGGGGGCTAGTCACTGAAAAATTTCAGATTGCTACGCTGGAAATCTTAGGAAAACTCTTTGAGGTACTCTTAAAAATCTTAGAAATCTTTCGTCAAGCGTGAAGCATTCATACCATAAAGCAGTCACACATTAACACGTTCTTGGTGCACACGCTGTTTCGGTGAGTCGAACTAACGGCCGACTCCATCCGAACGCCGCCGAGATTAGCCGAGTCTGATTTCTCCTCGAGAATCCCGATCTCAAGCAGTTTTGGAAATCTGGACACACCCAACAATCTAGAAAAAATCTTAGCACTCTCTATGCGAATTCGATTAAGACTGCCACATTCATACTTCAAGGATTTCCAGATTTTTCACTGAGAAGCCCCTCGTATCCCAGAGACGTATCCTGGATATCCTGGATAAACTGGAGACATCTCTATGATAACCTAGTGGATAAAAAAGATAGAACGGTATATTCCAGTACTATATCATAATCAGGGAGGCCGCTGGACTTGAAAACCGGGAAATGAGAGTGAATTTATTTTTTGACCGGGAAGTTTATAAATTGTTAGAAAAAATATCCTCCTAACTTTGATTTTAACCGTTTTTTTAATAAGTAGTTCAATTTTGATATTTTTCAATCATGATATCATTCAGTTTAGAATGTATAGTTCGAAAAATTTGCAGTTTAAAAATTGTCTAGTTTAGATTTTTAATTTTTAAGCGTACATTTCAATTTAAATTTTTTAAAAAGCTGTTTTAAAGACCTGGAAAATTAAAAATTAGAAGCTTTTGAAATCGAAAATTTTGGACCCAAAGCGTTTTTAGTTCATAACCTCTTCCTCACATAACTCCCTTCCCCACCGAGTGAGTGACGCATACCCTGAAAGGGAAACGACTTAATGGTGTAATAATAATAATTTTAAAAGTAATTTAAAAAGTAAATAATAATTAATTATACAAGGTGGTTCGGAAGCAGTTCACAATTTCAGAATGTCCAGATAATATATTTATAATTGAAGACAACTATTAAACTCCAAATATATCTTTAATCTAAAATATTCTATTTTCAAACCATAGTTAAAATTCTTCAATTAAGAAAAAGAGCAGTTAATTATTATTTAGAAATATCAGACGTTTCATTAAAAATCAGTAGTTATAAATTACATATCCAAAACTAAACAAAAAACTAAACTTTGAACGTTACAATTTTAATGATTCTATTTTACCACATTTAATTTGTAAGTCAAATTGTTAAATTTTGATGTATAAATTATCAATTGAATACCTATTATTCTTAGAAAAAATTCGATTAAATTGAAGAGAGATTTAGATTTTTGAACAAAAAATTTTTATCTTTCCAAAGATGTTGACAGGCTTCATAAGAATAAATAAACATTTTCTAGGGAAAATTACTTTTTATTTTGATAAACTAATTTTAAGAGAATATTTAAAAAGATTTATAACGATTTACAAATTAATTTGAAAAAATTTAAGAAAGGATGTGGATATTTCAATATTTTGAAATAAAACTTTGAAGCATTTTGAGGACATTTTGAGGATTCAAACAGGGAATTTGCAATTTTAATAAAATGTATAGTTGGAATTGAAATCTATCCAGAATAATTATAATTTGTCTAGGAACAGGGAATTTTACAATTAAAATCAATTCTGAGCTGGAAAAGCGAAATTTTTAAAGCCTTAATTCTAATTCTAAGATGAAACAGAATTTTCGAAAATTATTAAAATTCCAGATTTAAACAGACAAATTTTCAATTTTTAACAAATTCTGACCTGGAATTAGAATTAAAAATTGCTTATAATGGTATAATTTTGAACACTTAAAAAATTTATTGATTCATTCTACAATTTAGGCCATGGCAAATGATAACGTCGATTTATGCTTTTGGAACTGAATCTGAATCTCTGAACTGCACTATTTATAAAAGTTAAAAAAATCTTAATTTGGCAGTTTAACGAAATGTAATTTAAAATTGTGCAGTTAAAAATTGCTAGTAGCTTCCATTTTATACGTGTAAATTATTGAGCATTTGAATACAAGATGGTAGAATGAAAGAATTTTTTTAATTTAATTTTCCAAGCATAGATTCAAGATTGAATCATATGAATTTGATTGCTTTTATTTGCAGTACAGCTTTTATCACTTTGAATGAAGCAATTTTTAGATTTAGGTTTCGATTTTTGAATCACCATCTTGTTTAAAACACAATTATTTCGCTGGATATTCACCTCACATTAAAAGTTAAACTATTCTGTTTAAAATTCGTTGATTTTTGTTTCGTTTTGCAATCAAAACTGATTGCATCACCCGTAAATAATGGCTATTAAATAATTCATATATATTGTACTTGTAATGGCTATTATATTGATATACGGAATATGAAGAAGGTAGACTTCAAATTCGCTCAACAGGAATGAAAAACGGCCGAATTCCTGCAAGTGTTACATAAAATGCAGTATAAATTATAGATATATTATATCACTATATTCACCAATAGAATTAAGGATGACTACCAGAGTGAAGAGAAAAGTGTAAACCATCATCATTTTCTCAAAGCAACCGAAAAACTGATTAATGCTTCAGTGAATAATTTTTGAAACAACTGTAATTAGGGAATCTTCCATTGCGTCATCAGGAATACAAACATATATCTAATTAGTCGTTATCTCATATGCATATGATACAATATATATGTAGCAGGCAACGTATATAATCAAGGTATTGTATATACATATACATAAGTAGTCATCATCTCACATATATGTGATACAATCACGTTTAGGGAAAATGGAACTATGTTTGGCTAACAACCTTAGCCTTCAGTTTTCTTCACTAAAAGGGTATGACAAAGGCCGATATAAATAGTCAATTCCTTTGAAAATTATCACCCTCACAGACAGACATGAAGACATACATACATACACTGTTAAAAATGTTTCGAATTCTACCAAACTTCTGAGAAACTTCTACCATACACGCGTAATGTGAAATTGTAAACATGTTATTGGAATAAATAAATTGCAAAACACATATTGTAAGTGTTGTAAATTACCAATCACCCTCCAGCATTCCAATACATGTATTACAGCGTCTGTAAGACAAAAATTGTGCAAAAGGAAATCATGGAATTAATGGAATTCACAGGAATCGTGAAATTCACAGAATTCACGGAATTCATGAAATTCAAGGAGTTTAGGATATCTGTGAAATTCGAGGCATTTATGAAATTCACAGAATTCATGGAATTCATGGAATTCAAGGAACTCACGAAATTCATAGAATAAATTAAATACAAGCAACTTACGGCGTTCGCAGAATTTATGGAATTCATGGAATTTAAAGGATTTGCGGAATTCACAGAATTCATGGGGTTCAGGAAGTTCATGAAATTCACGGAATTCAAGGAATTAAAGGAATTTACAGACTTGCTGGAAAAGAAGAAATTTACGAAATTTATGGAATTCACGGAATTTGCGAATTTGATTCAATTCACGAAAAGAATTCAAAGAATTTGTGGAATTCCATAAATGCTGTTATTTCCGTGATTTCATTGAATTTCATTCACTCGTCAAATTTCATGAATCCCTTGAAATTCGTGTATTCCACGAATTCCACAACTTCTTCAATTTCACTAATTCCTCAAGTTCCTTGAAAACTATGGATTCCGTAAATTCATGGAATTCAGTAAATTCCTTAATTTCCGTGAATTCTTTGGCTTGCATAAATTCTGTAAATGGCGAAAATTTCCTAATTCTCTTGAATTCCGTGAATTCCGTAAATTGCGTGAATTCCTTAAATTTCATGAGTTG
>JAWWLR010000166.1:30018029-30038545 GCA_035041075.1 Acraspis erinacei | reverse complement strand
TTAGTTTTTCGCAGCCCTTAGAAAGACGAACAATTTCATTTACATATTTTTTAAAGAAAAAAAATTAACAGAGTTGTAGCACTAAAAATTCAATAAAACAAAGGGAAATTAAAATTTTAAGCCAAATAAAGCACACTGTGTAAAAAATTCGAAAGGTGAAAATGTTTATTTTTGAGTGCTACAAAACTTTAATAGACGAAAGATTTTCACTCAAAGGGGCTCTACGAATTTTGGACACCATCTTGTTTAAAACACAATTATTTTGCTGGATACCGTACCCATGCATGTGTCACATACAAATTAATCAAAATTATAAATATATTATATCACTATATTCACCAATAGAATTAAGGATGACCACCAGTGTAAAGAGAAAAGTATAAGCCATCATCATTTTCTCAAAGCAGCAGAAAAACTGATTAATGCTTCAGTGAATAATTTTTTAAACAACTGTAACTGAGTAATCCTCCATTGCCTTATCAGAGTACAAACATATTCATAATTAGTCGTTATCTCACATGTATGGGATACAATAACATTTTAGGCGTCAAGATTGTCCCTCTGCGATAAGAATGTAATTTAAGTTTTTTATTATCATCATTATAATAATTTTAATCGGAACCATGTTATAAGCATATAACGCCCATAGGAAAAATAGCGCTAGATAGTAAATACTGACACAAATATATATGGGTATATATACATATATGTGTAACAGGCAAAGTATATCATTCAGGTATTATATATAGTCCCTAGGCATTATATATAATCCCTAGGCAGTAAGTATAATCTCTAGGCATTATATATAATCTCTAGGCATTATATATATAATGCCCTGCATAAGGTAGGTAAAGTATATAAGCTTGACTTTTAATATAATGCTGCATTTAAAGAAGGGCCAGATAAAGTGGCGAACACTTATAGAATTCAACAAAAGTTTATCGCTATTTATAAAAACATGGCGTACTGGAATGATATTTTGATTCAAACTGAACTTTTCTTCTTTACGCATAAACACGTATTGTTGCAAAACTTTGTTTTTCAGGAACATTAAATGACTTTTACCATTCATTATTTAATAAAAAAGGTAATTTTTTAAATTATAGAAGTGCCATTTTCTTTAAGTCAGATTTATAAAAAATGATCTTGTATCAGTGCGAGAATAGGGTGGTCCAAATTGATACCGTGTGCCTCGAAAATTTTTTTGGAACTAATTTAGATTAAGATCAAAATTCAAATTTAACTAAATTAGCATTTGATGGATATATGTTCATTTTTTAAGTTAGGTCTGACGTTACTGACAATGCCTGGACAGGTTCTGGAATGAAAAATTCCATGTCAAATAATGAAGTTTAACACGGATTTCCGATTTGAAAAAAGCCTTTTTTATAAATGTTATTTAGAATCATTAATATAATGTACAACAAGTTGAACTTTAACATTTTTTTCAGAATTAGCCATAAAATATTAATTAGAACTTATTTTTTAAATGTCACCCCATACTTCTGTTTTAAAGGGACCGAATAAAAGCTTATAAATAGAAAATGTAGTTTTGCTAGTTTTCGCTGCTAATTATGATTATTTTATAAAAGTTTATGTCAAATGGTTCATAATTCTACTTTCCATTGATAATTTAATAGTTTGCATAAATTAATTAAAAAATGAGCAACTGTTTTTGATAATCTTCTCTTAGTATAGAGTTAGAAACCCGTGGGTTTTCCGATTTTTTCAACTTTTTATCCACTTTTCAATTGGTATGAGATAATAATGGATGCAGTTTAACAAACATAATTTTTTAAACAAATTATTGTTGTTTCTCACTTCTTAATTATTTATGCTAGATAGTTTGTTTTTTAATTTTTAACGTTTTGTCTACTTCTTACATTTTCATTAATTATTATCTCACTCGAAGTACAAAATGGACTATATGTTCAAAATTTCAGAAAAAACGCAACCATCTAGCATTACCAAAGGAATAAATAGTTATAAACAACAATAATTTGCTTAAACAATTACTTTTGTTATTTTTTATCCATTATTACCTCACAATTATTGTGAAAAGTGAAAGATTGTTTAATATTACACAAAAACCCACGACTTACTAGCATTATTTGAAAACAATATTATTAAAAATAATAACAAATTTTTTGAAACATTATTTTTATGAATTTGATTTAATTATTCCATTACTCTAACTGAGATGTCGAAAATATGAAGAATTATTCGGAAAGTCGCGACTTCTGAATTCTATTCTAAGTAAATATTTCTAACAAAAATTATGAATTGTTTAAATAATTTATATAAAACCCTAATTATCAATAGAAAAAAGTATTTTACGTATTATACACGATTTTAATTTTTTTAGACACAACAGCCTCATAATTAGCGCCAAAAGCTCGCAAAGCCCAATTTTCCCTTGCGGGATTTTTTGGGAACTTCTGGGACTGATATTTAAAAAATCAGTTTTGATTCGTCTTAAACCAAATGAAAAATTATATAAAAGAATTTCAAATTCATTATTAATTACCTCTCGAGAACTAAGAGATGTCGCTTTTTTATACTTAAAGGGCTTTTAGGGTAAATTGAAAAAAAAATATCTTTTACCAAAATTTTAAAGGAAAACCTTCTTTTCAACAGATGCTTTTTTAAAATGTGTTTTATTATGAATACTACAAAAAGAAATCTTTATACCTTAAAAATCACCAGAATAATAAAAATTTAAAGAAAAGCAGAAATTTTTTAAGTGTATAATATTTTTTGCACACTTTGCCTGGTCTCTTCTGGGCATTATATATAATGCCTAGGCAATGTGTTTAATAGAGAGAACTTTTCCTGGATTCTTTTGGGCATTATATATAATGCCTAGGGATATTCACACACACACACACACACACATATATAATGCCTAATCGTGAAAAAATGGTCTTGTAATTTTGGCAAATGCGCTATCGCTCTATCTTTTTGAATATATCATTTAATAAAAACCGGGGTTTGTGGGGTCAGATTTTAGACAAATCTAATACCTTCTCTCATGGGAATCTAAAAATAGGAGTATCATCAAAATCTCGAAAGCAATATCGTCTCAGTTCTTCAATGCCAATTGGGTAATTTAAAGAAGTAGAATGAAACAATATTGCGAAATTCACAGACACGTTTAGAAAGCAGTTTCAGTTGAACGGCAGGGACGCATAATGTCACATTTGAGATAATAATAAAGGGAAGAAATATTAATATTTTGTAATGTACAATTTTGTTATTTAATAAAGGTAAAACATATACGGCATAATTAAAATTTATATTTGACATTTGCGAAAGTAACTGTGAGGTTTAATATTAATCAAAAGTTGTCTTTCCACAAATTGTAAAAAATTACGATTTTTAATATTTTTGTTACATCAAATAAACTCAAATGATTATTTTTAAAACCCGGAAATAAAGATAAATTTGGAAGAAAAAAATGAAAGAATTACATTTTCAGTTAAAATAATTCATTAAAAAAAGGGGAAAAGAAGAGATACAAATTATCAAAAAATTATTTTAATTCTCAATTGAAAAAGACCATTTTTCAACTCAAGAATTCAATTTTTTGACAAAATATGTTCTTCACAAACGAAAAGTATGCACTGTCTATGAAGATAACTGAATTTTCAATAAAAAAACACGAGTAGTGAATTTTAAACTAAAAAACAACAATTTTATGACAAAAATTGAATAGCTTCATTTTCAGCCAAAAATATATTTAAAAAATTAAAATTTCAGAAATCGTTAAATTTTCAATTTTAAAAGAATTTTCAGCCCGAAATTCCGAAATAATTCCGATAAAAAAGTCCAAATGATATTAATTTTCTAGATGATTGTAAATTTTTTCCCTAAAAAAATATCACTTTTATAATTCATTAAATGATAGAATTTGTTTATTAATTTACAAACATTCCAAAGTTCCATTAAATTGAAGAGATATTAAGAAGATTTGAAAGAATTCAAATTGAATTAGGATTTTTTCATGATTTAAAATAATTTAAACGAAGTGTCTAAATTAATTCCGAAAAGTAATACATTTTCACGATTTACAGGAGCTACATTTTTTTTCTAAATAATATCTAAATATCCTAATATAAATATATCCTAAAAATAACTTCTAATGGCTTAGCGGGAAACGAACTCACAAAGAAAATTTTTTTTATATTTGAAGAATTCAAAAGATTACATGTGAAGTCTAAGAATTCGAGAGAATTCAAAAGACTTGAAAGAATTTAAAATAATTCCTCGTCAATTCTACAGGGATTCGAAGAATTCAAAAAATCGTAATAGAATTCAAAGACTTCTAGAGAATTCTGAACAATTTCAAAAACAGTGAATCTTAATTTAGTAGTAGTTCATCCTCTACCAAATTTGATAAATTTCAAAATATTTGAAAAGAATGCCATGTTTTTACAAGAATTCCGAGAATTCAAAATATTTTATTGAATTCCACCTTAAGCAATTGAAGTATTTATAAATTTGACGATGATTGGTTTTCTTAAATGAAAAAAAAAACTTTTTGCCTCATTTTCTTTAAAAAAACAATATATTTTGTCTCCAAATATCTGAAGGTATAGTTAAAAGAAAAATTCCAAGCTTCCTTTAGACAAAAAATTTAAATCATCCAAAATTCTAGAAAAAGTATTTGATCTTAATTTTTGAGTAAAAAATTTTTTTAGCAAGGCTTTCGATTATTGGAAAATGTATATACTTCTTAATAACTCTTTCCGGAATTTTTCCAATTTTATGGTATTTCATTATTATCAATTGAAATTAAGGAATAAAAGAATTCCATTTTGCGATCAATAAAAATCATTCCTTTTCTGTTTTAGAAAAATATTTAAAATATTTTTTTCCCATGAAGCTCAAAAAAATTTTGGAAGAGAAAAAGAAATTCCATATAGATTTTTACTGACATTTTAACTGTTAATATATTTGTTTACAAATTGTAAAAATTTCTGTAAAACATATAAATCTCAGAATAAAAACTATTTATGCTGAACATTCTGAAATTGTTTGTAAATGTAATTAAATAAAATAAAAAATTTTGAAATATATAATTTTGTAGAGAATCTGTTTGAGCTTTGTTTGTACAGAATTTTAAATATTTTTATAACTCAAGAAATTTGTCCAAGCTTGAAAAAGTATCAGCGAATCAATTTCAGAAGACTTCATTATTGTTGCAATAATTTAAGGAGCATTTTTTATCAAATAAAAACTGTGTTAATTTAAAGAAATTTGTTTTATTTGAAAGAAAAATTTTCTTTAATTTTTGGCAATACTTCAATAAACGCCATAATTACTTTATTTTTTAGTGATTTCTTTCAATCAAAGAATATTTCTGTAAATTAGAGGAAACCTACTAAAGAAATTATTTCTTCAAACGAAAAAAATATTAAGCATGTCATTTTTTAGGACCAAATTAGGTTTTTCTTTATTTGAAAGTATTTTTTATTATGGTTTCAAAAACTGATCTTAAGAGATTTCTTCAATTAAAAGCAAATTATTTCCTGAGTGTAGAAAAATAAAAAATTTTCGAATATGAAATAAAACCAAAATCATTGTAGACTAGTGTCTTCATTTCATGCTGATTTCCCTATCTTTTATGAAAATCCTGCTAAGGACAAAATTTAAAATAAAAAATGGAGCACAAAAGTCTCATACAAATCTCAAAGAAATTTTAAGTGGAAATTAAACTGAAATCTTTCATGGTTGAGGATTCAACTATTAGTTGAAAATTCCTCTTTTTTGTTGAGTTCAAATTTGGTTGAAACCAAATTTTTTTTGGGTTTAAATATTGTTATATATCTATTAACAAATACTCGAGTTAAGAGAAAAGATCGATTCAAATGAGAACAAGAAGATGAAGGAATTAAAACAAAAAAGTAGCTGAAAATTGGAAACCTGTTTTTGGCCCTAAAAATTTCAGTAAAAGTTTAATTAAGTTTAATCATTTTTATTATTATTCTATATTAAATTTTAAAATTTTTGGAAGATTAGAATTCTGTTCTTTGGATATTAATGATAAGAGAAATGAAAAAATGTTTAAGAGAGAAAAAATTAACTATTTACTCAAAATTCTGATTTATGCGTTAAAAATTAAATTGAAATCTTCCTTGTTTGAGGATTCAGCTATTTTGTTAAAACCTCATCTTTTTTTGGTTAAATAAAAATATTTTTAATGTAAATTTTGTTTTTTGTTTAAATATTATTGTATATTTACCAAAAAATGCTCGAGTTAAGAGAAAGAGTTTTCTGCTTGAATTTAACGGTTTGATATATAAAATAGAAACAGTTTTTGGATGTAAAATCCAATATTATATATTTCGTTGAAAATTCATCTGTTTGATTTGAAATGTAATTATTTTGTTGAAACTGTAGCTATATGATTAAAAATTCAACTTTTGCGGACCATTAATCATTACTTCTTTAACTAAAAATTTTACTATTCCGATTTTATTTGGAAGATGATATTTTTAAATAACAATTAAAATTTGCTAGTTAAAAATCAACAAATTTAGCGGAAACTTCACGTATTTTGTTGACAATTCTTCTTTTTTAGTATAAATTTAATCTTTGCTCTCTTCGATTGAAAGTTTAAATGCTTTCTTTAACTGCCATAATTTTTAAATCATTTTTCTGAAAATTGATCTCGTTTATAAAACATTCATCTGGTTGGCTAAAAAATCTAACAATTTACTATACAAAATTATTTGGTGGAAAATTAACTTTTTTGTGGAAAATTCATATTATTGGCTCTAAATTGAACTATTTGTTTACGAATTGGTCTTTTTTGGATTAATTCAACAAGCTAAACCTTTTTGATCGATTTTTTAAACTGAAAATTTGGACTTCTAGTTTTTTAATAAAAATATTTTGTATTTGAAAATACAACTATTTTGTTTAAAATTAATCTTTCTTGGCAGAAAGTTTTTTTTAAATATTTTTTTGTGTAAATTTGTCTTTCGATAAAAAAATTCATCATTAGTGGCAGAAAAGTCATCTTTGTAAGTTTTAAATGCGATTTTTTGTTAGAGATTCAACTTTTCGGGTTAAAAATTCCACTGTATTCTCAAAAACTCCTCTTTTTGGCTTGAAAATTCAACTATATTTGCTTCAACTCTATTTTTTGTGTTTAAATTTCCACCATTTGGTAGCACTTTAAAGGTTGAAAATTTAAAGTATTTTCATAATGTTATCTTTTTTGGATAAAAGTTCACTTTGTTCATTATAATTATCTTTCGTGGTTGAAAATGAACCTTTTTTGGTCAAAATTAATATTTTTTGTTTGAAAAATCAACTACTTGGTTTAAACTTTGACCACATATAAAAATATTGCTACAATTGATTCATAATTTCGTTGGTTTAATAAACTGATAGTCAAAGATTTCTTAAATTCAAAGCAAATGCTTTCCAGAGTTTAAAATAATTTAAAGTTTTCTTGTATGAAATAAATTCAAAATCATTGTAGAATATTTCATTCATTTTATGTTCACTTTTCTATCAATTTTGAAAATGCTGCCAAACAAAAAACTAAAAATTAAAAATTAAGGTGCAGAATTCCCGATAATAAAACCAAGAATCCAAAGAGCAAAATTTGGACAACAATCATGAAATTTTCCTATTGGAATTTGAAAAAAAGATCAAGAAAAAATTTTTTTCACCTAAAAAAGAAAATAATTTTTATCCATGGACAAAATAAGAACGAGAAAATAAAAATGAGAAAGGAACCAACCAAATCCCTTCCTTCTCTTTTTTATTTATAGAGCACCCTTATCAAAGTAAAAATTTAAATTAAACAATTAAAAATACCCAACAGGACAGGAAAAGCAGCAAAAACACGATGTTGTTATTGTCTGCTTGGGTATTTGTTACTTTTTGTTTTTGTTTGTGTGCCTTGATAAGGGTGCTGTATGATAGCCGAAACGTTGGTATTTATTTTTTACAGATGTTTTTTTCTTGTGATTTGATAATAATAAATATAAAAAAGACGAAAGAAATAAAAAAGGAGAAGGAAGGGGATTTGATTGGTTGCCTTCTCCTTTTTTCTTCCTCTTTTTTATTTTTGTTTAAGGAGGAAAATTATTTTTTTTCTTTTTTAGGAGAAAAAGTTTTTTTCCTTATCTTTCTTCAAATTTCACTAGGAACATTTTGTGTTCGTTGTCAAAATTGGGCCTGGTTTTATTACCAGGAATTCTGCACATTAAATTTGATTATTCGACGTTAAATATAATTTTAAATTTGATTTTAATCTGATTTAAATTTCTTTCATTTTAAATAAAAAATTAAACACAAAAATTGACATACAAATATCAAATAAATTGGAGTGGAAACACGATCATCCAGAAAGTTTAAAGAGTATTTTGCTTCAAAAGGGTACGATATAAAAAATAAATGAAACTAAAAAAGGGATGAGGATTGCGCGCGCGTCGAATTGCGGCAAAACACGTCGCGCGATTCAATTAATAACATTCATTCGAATGCGTCCATTAATTTCTTTTTTTACCCTTAGCAAGGGGGTAAAAAGGGTTTAGAGTCGCAGCAGCAGTCGTGTCGTTTAAAGAAACGGCAACAGAGCGCAAGGGGCGCAAATAAGGCGGGTGGGTCCTCAGACCTCGAGTATAAATAAAAAAACGAATGAACGAATAAATATCCCAAAGAGGAGCGACAAGTCGAGTGCTGACTCCTGAAGGGATAACGAGGAAAGAAAGAGAGGTTAGCACCGCAAAAGAACATTTTAATTAATATTATTCACTTCTTAACTTAACGATCAAACGTTCGTCTTCCTCGAGTTGGCCCAGAAGGGGCAAACAACAAGCGAGAAGATTTCGAGCATTGGAGACTCGAATAAAGGGAGAAGTAGAAAAGAAAATATGTTTTGCCTCAAACAATTCGGATTTCATCAGAAAAATTTCTACTTGTGGATGTTTGCTCAGGATCATTCACTTTTTTATACTTTCCTGGGTTTTAGTTTAATTACCTCTTTGTGAGGAAAATTGCAAGTTGAAAATACTGGCGGATTTTTAAGTTTGCTGTAGACTCAAGCAATTTGTTAAAGAATTTTTTTTTTGTACATTTCTAAATTTAGGGTGCAAAATTCTCTCAAAATAGTTAAGCTAGCATAATTTTTTATGAAAATAGGGAAATAATAATTGAATATATTCTTTATAGTCGAGTTATTATAGTTAATATATTTTTATAATTTATATTCAACATATATTGAATTTTCAACAAATCAGTTGAATTTTTATCCAACAAATTTTAATATTCAGTAAAAAACGAAATAGCTAAAGTTTATAAAAAATTGGCTAAATCTTCAAGCCAGAAATAGAAATTTCCTGCAAAGCACTTAAACCCGAAAATATGGATTTTCATTAATTAAATAGTTTAATTTTCTACGAAACTGTGGAAATTTTTAGCAAAAAAATAAATTTTCGAACAAACAATTAAATTTGTAGCCGGATAATATAAATTCTTAACAAAGAAGGTTATTTTGATCATAATAATGTAATTTGTAAAAAAATGATTGCATAGTGGAACGAAGCTGATTAATTTTCATATAAACAGTTAAATTTGTAATCCAAAAATACGAATTTTCTACACAACCATTTAATTTTAAATTCACGAATATTAATTTTCGACAAAAATTAATTTTCTGACCATAATAGTTTAATAAAAAGACATCATTGTTCCTGATTTTTAAACTTAAAAATATAAATTTTTAACGGAAAAAGGAATTCATAAATTTGTAGTTAAAAGACTTAACTTTTAACAAAAAAAGGACTTTTCAACAAAAGAAATAAATACTCAAGCAAAAAATGAATTTTTAACAAAGAATTTCATTTGGAATCAAGTTGTTCAAATTTCAACCAGGTAGTTGAATTTTAAATCAACAATTTTAAATTCTCAACGACAAATGCTAATTCTTTGACAAAAAATATTTCAATTTTTATTAAAAGTAAATGAAATTTAATAAAAAGCGGGTTTTCAATTGAATAGTTAATTTCTGTGCCAAAATAGGTTAATAAACAAAAAGTTAAATGTTTACCAAGAAAGATGAATTTTGAAATCTAAAAAATTAACTTGCAGCCAAAAAAGATTATTCAGCAACAAAATCAAACAAATTTCAGCCAGGTTATAAAATTTCCGAACCAAAAAGGCAAATTTTCTACAAAACAGTTGAGTTTTCAGAAAGAAAATACGGATTTTAATTTAAAAAATTAATTTTCATAATATAGTACAATTTTTAAGCAAAAGGGATACATATTTAAATAAAAAATAGTCTTTCACAAAGTAGTTTAACGTTTAACCAAGTAGTCAAGTTTTTAACCAAAAAAAGATAATTAAAAAAAAGAGGAATTTTCAACAAAATAATTAAATTTTCAGCCAAAAGACTTCAATAAAAAATATAGTGATATAGTTTCTATTTGAAATGTATTAATTTTCAATAAAAAATATTACTTTCTACCGAAGATAAATTTTCAATGCAAAAGTACGCTCTTTCAATAAAGTAGTTGAATTAACCATAATACATTAATTTTCAAACAAAAATTAAAAAGCGAAATTTTTAGTAAATACAATTAATTCTTAAACAAAAAAAAACTAATTATCACCAAAATAGTTAAATTTTCTACGAGTAGGATGAATTTGAACTAAAATAAAGAATCTTTTATTTAAAATAATTAAATTTCAAGAAGAAAGTGCAATAATTAATGAGAGAGTTCAATTTTCTACAAAAAGATTTTTTTATACCCAAGATGATTAATTGTCTACAAAGAAAGCATTAATTATTATCAAAAAAATGCATGAATCTTCAAACAAGTAATTGAATTTTCGACTAAAAGATAATAATTTGTAACTGAATAGTTACATTTTAAACCAAAATAGATAAATTTTTAAACAAAAATGGGAACTTTAAACTTGCAGATAAAAATTGAAAAGAGTTCTTGCAAAAATTATTAAATTTCTAATAAGAGATGAATTTTCAACGAGAGATCAAAAAAACAATTTTTGCAAATTCCCGATTCATCTTTTGACTAAGAAGTTTAATTGTTTACCGACAAAGATGTCGATTTAACCAAAAAAGATGAGCTTTTAACAAACGAGTTGCATTTTCAGCATAACAATTAAATTTGTTACCAAATAGTACAATTACTAACCAAACTAGATGAATGTTTACCCATAAATATAATGGTAGATTCATAAAACAAAAATTTCTTTTACCAAGAACGGTTAGAATTGTCGTGGGCTTTAATACCCTTGAACCTGGATTTTTGTAAACTGGATTTTGCGATCTTAGAAGTGATGGTCTCCACATTTTAGTGATGAAAGAAGCCTTACAACCAAAATTCAAACATTATTTAGTTGGGCCAACTATTCAGTGTGTAAGATATGGCATTGCTATTTTGTTAGTTGTGACAACCATTAAATTAGTTCATGCTACTAACTGAATACTCGCTACAACTAATGAAAGTGTTGTTCCAACTAATAAAATAGTAGTATCAACTAATAAAGTAGTAGTACCCTATCTTACTTACTAAATAGTTGGCTCAACTAATCATTTTTTTCAGTGCATTTATTTGAAATTCCATGTATATTTCGTATTTAAAAGAAGGAGGGCGTTCAGCTTTGAGAGTTGTCCGAAACGTCAACTTTCTTATAGAATTCTATTAAAATTAAGATTAAAAAAAGATCTACTCTCGTCGCTCCACTGGGAAACGAACCCCAGAAATCCCGATTGCCGAACATGTGATTTATTTCCATTAAGCTATTAGAGAGATCGAAAGAAGAATCCTTTTTCACTAATATACGCTATCTGAAGCCACGTATTACATTTATGATACGAGTAATTTAAAGGAATTTGTATTATCGTTACAGATAGTTAACATCGATCACTGAAAATACTTAACGTCATTTTTAGTCTAGATGGAAAATAAATTTATAAACAATTTTAATTATTTTGTTCGTGAAAAAAGATTTACTCTCATCGGTCCACAGGTAAACGAATCACAGATTTTCCGATTGCCGGCCGGGTGCCAGTGGAGCGACGAGAGTAGATCTTTTTTCTGAACAAATTTACTTTCAAAATTTTTATAATTTATCTTACATCTAGTCTAAAAATTATGTTAAGTACTTTCTGCTATATGAAGAGTTAACTTGATCCATAGGTTCATTTGTATTTTCAGCGCGGTAAAAAAGATATATATGCTGATCGACGGTAACTATCTCTGATGATAATACAGATTCCTTTGAGTTCTTTTAAGTTATTTTGTATTTAGTTTTGAGCTAAACCACGAAAAAAAGGAAAAATTCATTAAAAACAGGAGTAAAGAGGGACGAAAAAAGTAATATTAAGAGCTCCCCCGAATTTCTTGGCGCCAGAAAGTTATTTTACCGCCCCATAAATATTGAAGAATTGAGGACCTGGATCAAAGAACCGTTTATAACTTTCTGGCCCCTAGAGTGTGTGGAGGATGAGTGTCGCTAAAATTCAAGCGGTCAGGGCTATATCCACTATGTGCGCTAGAAAGTTAAAATCAGTTCATTAATCCGGGCCGTCAATTCTTCAATATTAATGGATTTCCTAATCTCCTTTTCAATCAAAACCCCATTTAATGAAATTCGGAGCATCTAGCGAAAATAACGGATGATCAGAGAGGATATATGAGACAGGCATTTAGGGAATCGTAAAGGGAACTGTTGTAAAGTGTGATCGGTATCGCAAAGCACTGCATGAAATTTGACAGTATAATTTTTTATTTAAAAAATGTTAATTTTTTCACTAAAAACAATTCACCTTTTTATTAAGTTCTATTATGTTAGTTTTCCATTTCATTGGGAGCAAAACAACGCGAAAAAGTAAAATTTCTTTAAAAACGTTTGTAAAGATGGGAATGGAGGAAGGAGTGTGAAAAGAGCCCCCACTCCAACTACTTGGCGCCATAAATTAATATTAAAGAATTGATGATCCAATAAAAAACTGGTTATAACTTTCTGCCGCCTAGAGTGTGGGAAGGATGAGCGTCGCTTAAATTCCAGCGGTCAGCGCTATCTATACTCGGGGCGTCAGAAAGTTATAATCTGTTATTTGATTCGGGCAGTCAATTCTTCAATATAGTGAATTTCCCAGTTCCTTTTATCAATCATCAACCACACAAAATGGAATTTAAATAGATTTTTGACCCCTAAACAATTCTAACGCTGCATCTTTCTCTGAAAATGGAAAATGGAAGTAAGTAGCATCTAGGGAAAAGAAAAGATGATCATAGAAGACATCTGAGACAGGCATGTAAGGAATCGCAAGGGGGTTTAGTGTATAATATAAACTGTAAAACTGTTAACTTTCAACGAAAAGCAATTCATATTTTTATTATGTTCTATTATGTTAGTTTGCATTTTAATGGTAACAAAGCAGCGAGAAAAAGTAAAGTTTCCTTAAAAATGGTTGTAAACATGGGAATTCAGGAAGAAGAGTTAAACGAGCCCCTGTCTCCAGCCCCCACTTACTTGGTCCCAGAAACTTATATCCCAGAAATCAATATTAAAGAATTGATGATCCAATAAAAAACTGGTTATAACTTTCTGCCACTTAGACTGTGGGGATGATGAGCGGCGCTTAAATTCAAGCGGTCAGCGCTATCTAAACTCGGGGCGCCAGAAAGTTATAATCAGTTATTTGATTTAGACCATCAATTCTTCAATATTATTGGATTTCCCAGTCCCTTTTTTCAAATATCAACCCCAATAAATGAAATTTATATGGATTTGAGACACTTGAACAATTCAAACGTGGCTTCTATCTTTGAAAATGATAGACGGAAGTATGTAGCATCTAGCGAAAAGAACGGACGATCAGAAAAGACATCTGAGACAGGCATGTAGGGAATCGTAAAGGGGCTTGTTTTAAAGTGTAAACGGTACCGCAAAGCGGCGCTCGACATTTGACGTCTCCATGCATCATCCGTCGCTTTCCATCAGAAAGATCGGCAATATTCGCCGAGAATTCAAGTAGAGCTGCTGCCTGTGGATATGGGATGAATGTATTCAAAACGCGCCTCGCGACGGCCGCGGCGCCTGCCCGCGGTATATTGGGGCTTGAGAAAAGAGGAAACCCCTCCTCGCGAATGTGGATTTCTTTCGAGGGAATTCGATCGTTTATCAAATAGACACCATCTTGTGTAAATTGCTGCGAGTCTCGCGTCCCGCGTCTTCGGTTTCGAGTCGAGCGAATTTCAACCACTCTCGAAATTGCTTACGTTCCGAACATAAAGACATATTTCAAAAATCTCGCTACTACTTTCATTTCTTATTTAATATGTATGAAAATAAATTTATACCCCATTTAAAATAAAAGTAATAAAGGGAATATTTGACATCTTTGACATTTACCGACTAAAGAAAAATTGCGATTGAAAAAAACTCACGGAAAATAAAATTTCTGGTGGCATCAAATTCCCGGCACTAGAGAATTCCCGAATTTCTAAGTCCCGAATTTAAATAATTGAAAAAGTTTCTTTTAATCAATATTATTTATTGCTGATAAACTTGTTGAGGCATAAGTTATCGTAAATCAATTTTTCGCTTCGTGAGTTTTTTCAAAACTGCAAGAAAGTCGGTTGCAAAAAATGCACTGCAGGATAGGTTGGCCACAGCGGTGGCGTAATTGGTAGTGCACCTCAAATGTAATGAAAAGCTTCATGGTTCAAATCCACCCGCAGTGAATTTTTTAGAACTTACCTGCTCGCGGTATTAATTTGTTTATGGAACTCTTAAATGATTTTAGGTGATTAAAAAATATTTCCGAATACTTTTTCCAATTGATTTTTTTTACTTATATTCAGTAACTTAATACCTAGAAAGTACATACATTTTTTTCAATTCCAATTTAGATTTTTTGTTGATGTTCCAAGCTTAACAAAAATGTTGCGCTTCAGTTTTTCAAAACGAAATTCCAGTTTTTAAAGAAAATTTCTTTTCTTCGATTGAGAAGTGCAATAGATAAAAATGCAGATTCTTTTTCCTTGAATTTAAAATTGAATTTTTATCACCGACCAATGGGAACCGAAAAAAGACTGCTGCTTGCCAGGAGATTTTTTAAACTAAAGAGTCAGAAATATTTTACTTTTTCTTTTTAAATGTTTTACATATGCTAATACGAATTATGTCTCTAAAAGGTATAACTGAAATATTAACAAAGTACTAACAAAGTTAATAATATGCCCCTTTTCACTAGGATTTTTTTAGAAATAAGCGTCCGGAAAAATCCCGCTTAATTTATTTTTTATTTCTTTAGTTTCTCAAGTCCTACTTCAGCAGTACTTTCGTAGGAAGTAAAAATCAAGAGCATTTATAACAAAAATTTGTAAAAAATAAAGCAAAACTTTTTTACTACATTTGCATCAGAAATTATTTAGGTCGGCTGAAACTTACAAAAAAATTAAGATACACTATTTCGGTGATATAGTCCTAAAAAAGGTCCTGCTAAAACGTGAGTATTGTATACTTTTTGTACTTTATTTTTTTTCCAGCAGCACCCTTTTGGAACATAAATCCGATTGTTACTTACAAAAATAAAAACATAAAATCATAAAAATGGAACTTTTCTATTACTTTGGTCATAAAAGTTATTAAGGTTTTATCAAAAAGAAATACTTATGTGAGACTTCCGGTAGTTTTGCACTGAAAAAGTACTTTCTCGGAACGTGAATCCCATGACAAATGGTAAAAATTTTAAATCGAAATAATATTATTCTTTCCTAGTACTTTTATCATACAAATTATTTCGAACTATGTAAAATTTTCAAAGAGGAATTACGTGAGACTTTTCCAGTACTTTTCTTCTAAAACTGTCCTAGTGAAAAGGAATATATTTGAACTTTTCTAGTGCTTATCTCCCTAGTTCGACTTTTCAAATTTTTAAGGAAAAGTTGGTACTTAAGAACTGATTTATCTTATACCCAGAAATTTAGCAGGACTCAATCCGGGATTCCAATAACGTATTTTTTTACTTAGATACATACCAAAAATCTAAACAGTTACTAAAAAGTTTGCATCGCAAACATTGCTCAACTATATTATTTGTTTTAAATTGTTAAAAGAATGGAGAGTATACTTAATATTAGTTTGAAGACCATTTCTGTAAAATGTATTTAATATTGTTAGGTTTTACTCTTAAATTATACTTTTTCTTAAGTTAAACTTTTAGAACAATTTTCTAAAAAAATAAATATTTTAGTAATAATTTTTTTGCTTTAGCAACATATTATTAAATTCACCAACATTAACTTTATTCTTAGGAAGGGAGGGGAAGTAGAAGAGGATAGTAGAAGTAAGACAGGAATAGTAGGGGTTAAGAGGGTAGAAAGGTAAATCAGAAAAGTGCATGGAGTTGAAAAGAAGAGGGATAAAGAAGGGGAGTGAGTTCGAACAGTAGGAGAAATAGAGGACTAGGTAAACATTAGTGGAAGAAGGAAAGGGAAGAGAATGAAGTGAGGTAATGGCATGCGAGATAATGAGACGGTATAAAGTAATAGGATGGGGAGGATAAGATAGGAACAGGTATTATAAGATAGGATAGGGCATGATAAGATAGAAGAGAAAACGACGAATAAAATTATATTGGGAAGTGGAAGGAGAGAAATATAGACAACCTAATTAAAGTCTTAATAAGCTACGAAACCATTTTTCTAAAGCGTACGGCGCCTACTTTTACCAATTTTTCACAATTGTAAAGGATCCTAACTACAATGATAATACTATTTACCAGAATAATAATTTGTTAAAAATTTTAAGAAGCAAAATGTGCCTACTGAACACTTAAATTGGTCCAATCGCTTTAGGCAAAAGTAAAAAAGGAAACAGCTTCATTGCCTTCGAAAGAATCATACACGCGAACGCTTTCCCCGAAACGGTGCGGAAGAGCGGAAAGGGGGATTTCCGCGTTATCCCCATATAGACAAAGTATCCGAGAGCATTATCTTCGTGCATAATGCATGCACACACACTGAAGGAACCACCCCTACTTACGGTGGTGGGATCTCTTCTGTCTTTTTCTTTCCTTCTCTTTCTATTTCTCTGTCTTGTTTCACCCCTTCTCCGAAATTCGGCGAGCCCCGTGCAGTATCATAGTCTCTCCCCCTCTCCCTCTCTCTCTACTCTCCCCAGCAAGTATTTCGTATTATTTTATTGTGTTGCGACTCAATAGTGGGTCCCTCTGCATCTCCTTTTCGTATTACGTATGCTCGCTTTCTTTTGCCAACCCACCCTACTGCTTCTTGCTGTGAACACACACACACACACACACAATGCCATATTTACACAGACGATAGAAATTTATACACATATGTGGAATTTTGCAACACATGAAAGCTGAGCACTCGTGCAACTCGAACGCACGTACTTTGGGCACACTTACGCGCAAAGAAATGGAGATACAAGCGAGCGATAGAAGAACAGGGGGTGGATCCTGTATGTGCAGATACAGTGAGTACTCAGCATTAAGTATTCAACGCAAGGGGATCACGTATTATCGCCGTAGTCCCTGTACGGTGTAGATTTATTTATTGCTAGATTCTGTGTGCTTTGAAGACGACAAAAAGAATACTTAAGCTGTTATTATATGGGCTACCACACTGTGGTCCATTTCTTTCCTTTTATCTTTACATTTCACTTCTTTAGTATTTTTCAACTAGTAATAAATTTCCTAAAATTAAAAATTAGTCAAAGGAGAAAAAAAGGTTTTCGTAGATTATTAAGACGTTAATTAGGTCTTTTTAACCTCCTCCGCCATATTTTTTCACATTTACCTCTTCTATTTCCCATCCTCACATACTTATTCGCATCCAATAGTTCCCCTTCTTTTTCCTCAAATTTTTCTTGCTATTTCTTCATTAATTTCTTCTTAATATAACTTCCCCTCTTGTCGCTTGTAGTTTATACACTTCCCAGTTATCACTCAGCTATTCTTATGGCCCTTCCACAGCCACTTCACCTCCTCGACTGGCTCGCATAACCCTACAAGCACTTCTTTCAATACACTGCTACCTATTCTCGCTAGTCTACTTCACTTCCAATCATTTACGATATTGACGCTACTTAACTTAAACTCACTTCATCCACTTACCCTACTATTATTTTCTCTTAATTCCTCTAGTTTTTTCTCTCCGCATTTCTCCCAGTTTCATTCCCCTTATATTTCTTCATTTCCAATAATTTTCTCTTCCCTCGTATTTCCTCCTTCCATCTCCTAATTTACAATCACTTCCTTTAATTGCCCTCCCTCATCTTCTATTGCTTTCTTTACTACCCCTCCTCCTACTTACCCTCGCTTTCCCTACTTTGCCTTCCCTTATTTTTCTTACTGACATTACTTGTTCTCTCATCAATTACCCTAAATTCCCATACTTTGCCTCTGCTTATTGCCATCCCTTTTCCTTTCTTAATTTCCTAAACTTTAACTTCGCTCATTTACCTTCACTAACCTTATCCTTATTTCTCCTCTCTTGTATTCCGCCCATTCATCCTCGCTAAGACTCATCTTTTCAAATTACTTCCCTTACTTACTTTTCCCTAATTTTTTTAACTTTCCATCATTTTCTTTATGTTCCTTTACTTCTTATACCTTCTCTCTCTTAATTTCCCAAACTTTCACTTTTTTTATTAATCCTAACTGCCCTTCTCCTTATTTCTCCTTACTTATTCTATCCCCCCTCCTCAACTTCTCCTCCTGTCACTACCCCTCACTTTCACTACTTCGTCTCCCTTATTTCCCTCATTTTCCCTCCGCTAGTTTTTTAAGGATTACAAAATGTTATTCCTTAATAATAATAGTCAAAATAAATTTGAATTCAACCACCCATTTACGGAAGTTTTCCGAAATGATTGGATCATTTTCAGCGATAGTTGTGACCTGATCAAGAATGATTTATCTTATTTTTTCTATGGTTAAATAAAAGCCCTTCAAATTGAATAATTCGAAACTGAAAGGGTTTGAAATTGAAATTTTTTTAATCAGGAGCTCTCAAATTTAAAAAATTTCATACCACAATTTTGAAAATTGCGCAATTCATTGGAAAGAATTTGAAGTTGCATCATTTCTAATTCTAAACGTTCAAAATTAAAGGGTTTGATGTTGAATTAAAGAATTTCGAAACTGAATAAAATCATTAAAATTGATCAAATCTGAAAATATTAAAACTAAAAAAATTGAATATTTTAAGATAAGAATTTTGGAAAATTGATTGTTTAAAATTTATGGGACTTGAAATTAAATGTTTCTAATTAAAAGCCCGCAAAATTAAATAATTTAAAATTGAAAAATGTTTAATTTGACACATTTCTAATTCGAAGCGAATAAAATTTAGCAATTTAAAATGAAGAATTAAACTAAATTTTCTGAAGTCGAAGCTTCTCAAATTCTTGAGTTTTTACTTAATAAATAGAAAAATTAAAATTCCAGTTTGTTTCTAGTGGCCTAAAATAAACGGAAAATTTGAAGAAGGGGATGGACCAATCTTCCTCAAAACTTGGGAAGACTTTCACCATTCTTTCAATTATAAAGCGTTCAAATTGTATTATTATTTTGAAAATTTGAAAATAAGGCGTGAATTTAAATGGAAACATGAAAAAGAAAAAATGTCTACTTATAAATGTTAAAGAATAAACCAATCTGAACTTCTTTTAAAGCTCACAAAATGTATAGTCACCTAGAATTAGGAAATTACATATTTTGCATACTATTAATATTAACAAACCATATTAACAATGTTATTTATTTTAAGTGGATTTGAATTATTTAACCATTTACAATTTTTTAATCATTAATTAAACTTTTTAAAAGCCAACTTCTTCAATTTTAATTACAAAATTTAAACTCAGCGAAGGAAAAAATTGAAAGTTGAGCGCTCAATATGAACACTCAGAACTCTCTAATTGTACCCATTTAAAGTTAAAAACACTATTTAAATAGATAGACGTTTTTTATTTTTGTATATTTTGATTATAGCCAATACAATATTTAATTTTTTAATTTCCTTTCTCTTAATTTTTAGAATTTCATTTAGAATTATTAATCATTCTTTCAATTTTCTATTCAAATAGACCTTAATTTTTAATGAATAATTTTCATTAACTTTAACTAGAAATCGAACAATTTAAATATATTACATCGAAAATTTCAAATTAAGAAACCAATTCAAAACAAGGTTGCTATAAATGTGTTTGATTTTAACTTTTGAAATTGTACAATTTTTAAGCCTTCCAATTTATTGTTAATGCTTATTTGCCAAATTTGCTTAATAATAAGGATTAGATTTGACAAATTATGTTTTTTTCCACTGCTTTGAATTTATTCTGGAGGCAGTTGAATTTAAAATTGTTTAATTACAAATCTATTACACTGAGGACTGTGCAAATAAAACGTTTGTTGATATGATCTTTCAAGACTTCGAAAAAATTTTTAAATCAGACAATTTTGTGCGTTTAAATTTAAACCTGAA
>JAWWLR010000166.1:30005800-30017929 GCA_035041075.1 Acraspis erinacei | reverse complement strand
TTTTCAAGTTCTGTAACCAAATTATAAATGTATTATAAAATTTTCGTAAACAAAAAGCACTTTGAGATGAAACACAAAAAATGTATTCTATCTTAACATTTTTCTTCATGACCATATTTTTCATTTTGGAAATTAGCAAAAGCTAGTTGAACAGGGACTATCAAGGCTTTCAAAATAAAATGTTGCAAGATTTAATTGTGAAATTATCCTCACATATCTAACATTTCAATTTGAAACTGCAACAATTTAAACATTTAATTTTCCATGTTGTTAAAATTTTCTATATGCTCTTATTCAGAGATTTTTTTTAAATCAACGAGGATTGTCAAGCCTGCGAGAAAACCAGCAAGATAAATTTTATCAATAAAAAAAGCTTGTTTTAATCTTTTACGTAATTCATCAAATGATTTATTGTACATCTTATAAAATCAGTCAATTAATATTATTTGATGCTTTGCTCAAATTCACTGCTTGACATGTTTTAAGGTCAAATTAGAGAATCAAATCAGATGATTAGCAGTTTGCACCTTAAGAAACTCACGAAATTCTAGAATACTAATGTTTAATAATTCAATTTTCGAACATCTGGAGAAAAAATGTTATCAAGAATAAAAAAGGGTTTGAATATTTTGTTAAGATTAAGCTTTGGATATTCTTGAAGACTCTTCATCAGACAATATTACGACAACAATTAATATTACATTATTAATATAATTTAGTTATAAAAATTAATCCTGTTTTTAAAACTGCACTACGAATAGTCCAGCGAATGAAGTTTTGACTGTTCGCACTTAATTTTAATGAAAAACTGTATCAGTTGTGACAGTGAGCATCAATAGCGGAAGGGAGTGACTCAATTGTATTTAAAGAGATTGAATGATTCCTGAAAGTACTTATAAAAATTAAATTATTTCGCGAAAAACTAAAAATTATTGTAGTCTTATCCATATTTTGAAGTCTTATTGTTAGTTCTTTATTCTTAACTAAAATTAATTAGATTTGAGATAAGGCGTACCTACTCGTATACCATGCACGAACACCCAACATTGTGCTCGATACATACATATTTTTACAGTCATATGTCCGTGTAGTAATAGATATTTAAATAGTAAGTCACATTTTATAATATTAAAACACTTTTAGTTAAATATTGAAATTTGTTTTTCTACTATTCAAAAGTTTTTTTATTGCTATAATAAGACAGTTAGGCATTCCTAAACATTAGGGAACATCCATGTTTCCTAAACATACGTGTGCCCTAAGCCTAAGATATCGAATAACATTTTCTATATTTTGCAGCAACAAAAATCCCTTTCTTTAACTTTTTTTAACATTGAATTTTCCGCTTTATTTAAAATCACCCAACAATATTATTAATTTCCGAAAACTGAGATCATATAAGTCCCTGATGTCACTCACATTTGCGGGATGGTTCACTTTGACGTTATTCGAGTGTATCATCAAGGTCTGCAGATGAAAGATGGTCGAGTGCATAAAAGCCATTCTCATAAGGCAAACGGTCGTGGAAATTGAAAGCCAGAACGGTCAGCATCGTCGGCTGCACCAATGCAATGGGTGTACTGTGTAGGCGCAACCGCGATACATTTATAGGTAAGTATGAGCACATACGAACATATACCCACGCAGTCAATAGATAATAACGCCGAGTCGACTTCTGTGTGAATGCACCCGCCGAAGATCAAACAGCAGACCTAAACCGCTGTTTGTTTTTCATCACGTCCCTGATCCCTTATTCAGTCTCCGTTTTATTCAGAATTTAGGTTAGGCTGTGCTCTGATGCACCCCACTACTCACGAGGGATAGACAGACTTTTAAATATCGGACCTCTTTGAATGCATGCCACTTTCTCAACAGATTTCACTCCCTTTCGAAAATGAGTCGAGTTGATGAATTTTTGTTTCAGCAAAAGCAGTGCTCACTTCTAAATATTCTTAAGGTTGGATGATGTCCATTGGTGAGGAACAATCATTAGTTGTCCTTTCGGATGATTGATACTGACTAAGACCATACTGAGGATTAGAGAATGGTATCCTGTAATTAATTATAATATATTAAAGCAACATAATGCATTTTTAAAGAAGGGTTTAAACGGTCAAGCAAGTAGTTGAATTTTAGAATGCAAAAGATAATGCTTGTGACTGAAAAAATATATATTTCTAACGAAGAATGATGCGTTTTTGTTCAAGCTACAGCAGTACACAACTAATTAAAGGACGGCTGATGTCTCAAATAATGGTAAGGAACAATCATGAGATGGATGTCCATTCAGATGATCTATACGGACTAAACCCATCATCACCAGTTCTTTCATAATTAAACCACTGTAATACATTTTTAAAGAAGTGTTTCAATTTTAAACACACTGGCTGCATTTTAAACTAAAACAGGTTAATTCTAAACTGTAAAAGACAAATGTTCGGAACAAATTTATGATTTTTTGTTTTAGTAAAAGCAGTGCCGAATCCTGAACATGCTTAAGTTTGGATGATGTCTTAAATATTGATAGGAAGGACTCATAAGAGAGACTTCCATTCAAGATGATCAATATGGATTGATATCATCCACTAAATAATTATATCATTGTAAAAAAGAGAAATGTTACCAAAGGACTTTAAGTTAGAATCAACTGATTGAAATTTAAGCTTAAAAAGATAAATTTTCGAAACAAAATGATGGACTTTTGTTTTATGAAAATCGGGGACCACTCCATAATAAACTTAAGTTTGGATGATGTCTCAAATAATGATAAGAAAAACTCTTACGATTTCATTCAATCAAGATGATCAATATTGACTATATCTTTTATTATTATTATTATTATTATTATTAATTTAATTATGTAATTCGATAGAGTTTAACCACGGGATATCAAACTATTACATATAATTCTGATTTTCAGATAAAAACAATCCAAATTTGCGTATCTAAAATTATTTTTCATACCATTTTAAATATATCAGATGAGTGGAAGTTGTTATAATTTTGATTGAAAGTCGTAGGTTGATGATTTCCGATATAATATTTCTAAAATGAGGAATCTTTTAGAAAACTCTGAATTTCAAGCAAGGAAAAATAACAAGTTTTACATATTGGAAATCATTATTTAAATGCTTGAACAAAACAAATAAATAATGAACAAAACAGATGCATTCTGGACCAAAAAGAATGAAACTTAGAACAAAATGGGTGAATTTTTAAGACAAAGACAAATTTTCATCAAAAGAATTATATTTTCAACCAATACAGATTCTTTAACCAAGAGGGTTTCAAAAAAGAGTTGAATTTTATTTAGAAAAATAAAATTCTAACATAACTGCTGAATTCTTAACAAAATAAATACGTTTTCAAGCAAATAATACAATTTTTAACAAAAAAGATGAATTTTTAACGATAAATATAATAGCAGACTTTAATAATTACCTTTTATCCAAAAATAGTTTGATTTTGAACCAAGGAGATAAATTTTCCACTAAAATAATAAATCTGCAACTAGAATCGTTACATTTTCATTGGAAAAAATGGATTTTTATTGAAAGAGCGGATTTCCGACAACAGGGAAACTTTCAAATAAAATTATTAATTAAAGAAAAATAGTCAAATTTTCAACTAGAAGATAACTTTTGAACTAAAAATGGCATTGTTTACAGCAAAGAACAAATTTTCAACAAAATGGTTCACTTTTTAACAGAACGAAAATATTTTTAACTAAGGAGTTTAACCAAGTTCAACTAAGTTTCACTTACATCACAATAGTCGAATTTTATACCAAAAAATTAATTTTTGGCGAATCACTTTTTTGCAACTAATTGAATTTTAAACTAAAAACGATATATTTTCAACTAAAAAAGGTCATGTTTCTAAACCAAATGATGAATCTTTAAAAACAACCAAATTAATTATCAACAAAGGATTTCCACTTTCAACCCACTAATTTTATTTACAAACAAAGAAGACCAATTTATATATAAAAAATGTTCTGATTAATATTTCAGGCACAGAAGATTTTAATTGTATTTTAAGAATAGCTGAATTTAACCAAAATACCCATTTTCTGACAAAAAATTAAACTTTCAAGTAAAAAAGGTTACTTTTAAGCGAAAAATGTAATAGTTCATATTTCAAAAAAAAAAAGAAATAAAACTGTTGAGTTCAATAAGAAAGAATAATTCTCAACCAAGGAAGATTCTTTATTCAAGATAGAACCAAAAATTCAAACAACTTTTTCATTTTTAAAGCAAAAAAAAATTCTATAAAGAAGTTTAATTTTCAACCCTAAAATACGAATTTTGAAAAGAATGTTCATTTACAAACAAATACTTCAATTGAAATGATGATCTTCAACTGAAATATTAACTTGTGGCAGGCTTAAAGAATAATAATAATGGTAGGCTATAAGGAATTTTTATAAAATTCAGAATTTTAGTATGGAATAAAAAAGTCCATTTTTCCTATACTATTTGTCTATAAATCTCTATTACAATTGATCTTGAGAATCGGATTAAGATCGGAATTTCTTGATCAGATGGATGAACTAATATTTACTGTGATCTTCTCTATCTTTTCTTTCGAATTCTTTAAAACCATTTGAAAATAATTAACCAATTAACTATTGATAATCTTATTCATGATGATCTTACTCATCCTAAAGCGGTAATCATCCTCATCAAGAAAAAATCGATAATCTTGATGAAAAATATTTTTAAATAATATAAAATTATAAGCATTGTTGACGTTGTTCAAAGATCGATACAAATTATTTGAATCCAATTTTGTGATCAAACTGATCAGCTCAAATGCACTGCAATCGACTCTCCCGTTTCCCTCAAATTCATAAAATACTAACTGAAAATAATCAACCGGTTAAGTCAGGCTTCCTGCACCCAGAGTAGCCTCCACTCAAAAATTCACATCGTTTGCTACCATCACCGCATTCGATTAAACTCATCGTTGGGAACTTAAAAAATAGGTTCTATTTTCCGGTATCGTGTATCCGGATGGAACATCTAATCTGAAAATAAGTCGCGAGTAATTTGATAAAAATAAATTACCCCTTTGATTTATCCGACTTTAAAAAATACCATCCTGGTGATCTTGTTCATCCCAAAGAGGTAAACACCCTCGCCAGCAACAAATCGATTATCTTATTGTAAAATATTTTAAAATAATATAAAATGATAAGTGTTGTTAATGTTGTCCAAAGATCGATGCATATAATTTTGATCCAGTTTCGGGATCAAACTGATCAACTGAAATAGACTACGATCTGCTCTATCTTTTATCTCGTATTCTTAAAGTATCAGCTGCAAATAATCAACCGATTAAATCATGCTTCCTGCACCCAGAGTAGCATCCACTCAAAAATTCGCATCGTTTGGTATCATCGCCGCATTCAATTAAGCTCACCCTTGGAATCTTCAACAAGATGAGAAGAATATCTTCCTGTAGCGCGTATCCTGAGGGAGCATCGAACGTGAAAAGATGTCGCGATGTTCCTACAACGCCAGAGTAATTTGACGAACAAATATTGTCCCTTCGATTTATTCCCCTCAGAAAATCTCATCCTAAAGATCTTATATCTGGTTAATACCTATCCTAAAACATTAAACATCCTCATCAACCACAAATCGATTATCTTCTCAGAAAATATTTGTAGAGGCCTACATGATCGAATACTCGAGATAACAACCATACCAAGTTGTACGATGCAGGAGCCCTTTGGACAAGACTATCACAGTGTCGGGTTTTCAAGTGGCACTGGGACCCTCGGAAATGCTGGAGGCTTGAAGGAATAGGGAGAAGTCGATACAGGGATGGCTGTATGGATGGATGGTTATACAGTTTCGTATAAGGATAGATATATAGATTGTTATAAAGATGGATACAGGTCTGAACTTATCTCGCTGTGTGCGTAGGCACGCTCGTTTTTGTATTGCTCCCATCCACCTTCAACCCTCAAAGCTTAGCTTTCCTCCCATCAAGCCTCCTTCAAGTCTTCCTTTTCAGTGTTACCTTATTGAATATCCCACGAGTGGAAAATCAGTTCAAACTCCCTGAATAGAGACCACCACCATCAATGTCAATTTCTCCATCTTCGTCTCCGGAACTCTGATACCAACCCTACGATTCGACTTATCGCATTCAATGTGATTTCCTCCTGATCAAAATCTGATTCCTCCTGTATCTTGAATACAAGATGGAAGGATCTGGTGAGCAAGAAATTATCTTATTGAATTACGATTTCAGGGTGGCTGTAAAGCATTATTTTCAAATTCTTAGACTTTGCCCTTTAGTTTTTATTGAAAAACTTTTTATTGACGCTGATTAATGTTATTCGAAGACAAGAATTTTAATCTTGTAACATTTTTAGGGTTTCGAAGTCCCGGACAGAAACAAGTATAGTTTCAGTCGATTGTTTCTCCTTCCGTTGTACTTTTTTTGGGGAGAAGAAGTCAGGGGGGGTGGAAATAGGGGAAACATACCCTATTTTACCCAGTCCTCTAGCCGACTTTACCCCGTACCCTAGACAACTTCACTCCATACCCTGGACGACCTTACCCCTACCATATCTAACTGTACACCGTTATCTAGGGGGTGGGGAGAGGAATTATGGAAATTAAGGAGGGTGGGGAATCGGAGACGGGTGAGGAAAGAGATAGGACAAGAGACGAGAATTTAAGAGTTAATTTTTTACAAATAAAGATTAATTTTCAATCCAAAGGGGGAATTTTCTGTTCAGATAGACGAATTTTCAACAAAACAGTTAAATTTTCGACCAGCTGGCAGCGTGCTAATAAAATGAATTTTTAACAAAGTAGTTAAGCTTCAATCAAGAAGATGAATTATCAACAAAAAAGATGATATTTAAATGTTTTAAAAGAAACTAAATTTTTGTGAATCGGCTGGTGGATATTTCAGGGAATATTATATCGGGATAGCCTAGACTTTATTTTAAAAATCCTCTAACTTTAGTTTAAAAATTTTTTAATTTTCCCTGACCATTAATATTTATATACCAGAAACGTAATATTGTATAATTTTAAACATAAAATCTTTTATGCACAGAATAAAAAAATTTTAATTAAAAGAAAAGAATTTGTAAATTAACATATTTGACAGCCATCTAGAGCGTCTTTGACAGAAATTTCCTAAATTTTGAGAGATTTTTTCTTAATCCGAAAACTTTCCGTGAACAATAAAGTTCCCTGATTTTTTCCTGACCTCCGGGTTCTCCCTGACCTATGGTTACACTGTAAAAATAGAGTGGGATAACTCAGTCAACTTTCAGTCAAGTTTAATCAATTAAAAGTCAGCACACGCGGATTTGATCATATTTTGAAGTTATTGAAAGAAAAATAATTGGAGCTTAAAAATTTTAATATAATTGTTGTTAAAGTTAAAAAGAAATCGGGAATAAATTATAAATAATTGAAAATAAGTGTTTTTCTACTCTCAAACGGAACAAAAAATTACAAATAAAAAAAAAAGGATCAAGCAGTCTTTTTTAATTCGTCAGAAAACAAGTAGAAAAACCTATTTTTGCTTCTAGAGAATAAAAATTTCAGAACCATGAATAAAAGACAAAGAATTTTTCAAGTTTTTCAACATAAAAAATAAGGAGTCTTCTAGGTATTCAAGGATTTGCACGACGATAGGTACACAAAAACACTTTGCGAATGAAATGTTACAGGTAATCGTTCAGCGAGTGTAGTAATCAACTTATTAAATCAACGTTAGGTAAACTTTCCGTGAAGTGAGGTAAACTTTCCTTGAAGTGAGGTAAACTTTCTTTGAAGTGCATTCAACTTTTAGTGAATTGAGGAGTATACGCCGGGGATATATGCGATCCAGAATGAAAAGTTTAACTCAGTTTGGTCATCCACCTAGCGTTTACCCTGCTTGAACAATAGGGTAGTCCAAAAATGCATTGGAAAATTTGTTTTTAAATTTTTATGGGGAGACCCCAGAATTTATTAAAATCCATGCAAGAATAAATGCATTTCTTTTTTTTGAAAAAAAATATGTTTAGAAGTGCCGCAAGCCCCATTCATTTTAGCACGTATTAACCATAAATAAAATATCGCTTTTCAAATATCAACATCATAAGTTTGTTTTGTATGGTCCCAAAAAAACCCCATACGTGAAAAAATGGGTTTTGCGAGGTTCTGGCGCTAAGTATGACTTTTTTGCGGTTTTTTTAAATAAAAAATTTATTATTATTATTTATTATTATATATATATTATTAATCTATTTATATATTATTAGTGTATTATTATTTATTATTACTTAATATTGTTTTTAGTAATTTTCTCATGGAATGAAGCTAGAAAGAAAGACGCAGTTTTTTCAAAAAACTTCCACTTGTCCAATTTTCCCTTAGACGGAAGTAATAGTTCATAAATTTTAACAATAGTAATTGTTTAAAAAATTTATTATTATTGTTAATAATGTATGCTATTAGAAACATGCTAAAAAAGTACAGTTAAAAAATTCACTTTTACCCAAATTTTCAATGAAGATAACTTAAGTTATTAATTAGAGTTAAGAAAATTAATTGCTTAAACAATTTATTATTATTAATAATAATATTATATTTGAATAATGCTAGAAAGATGACTTCAAGTTAACAAAAATAATTGTTGAAACCAATAATTATCATTGTTAATAATATTCTCTTTGCTTAATTGGTAGAATGTTGTGGTTTTTTCTTAAATTTTCAACGGTTTACATATTTTTTATTAGGCGTGACTCAATAATTAATTATATTTAGCAAAAATAATTGTTTCAAAAAATTATTATTATTTATGACTATCTTCATCTATAGCAATATCTGATAGTTGCAGTTTTTTCGGGAATTTTTACCTTTCTATCCTTCTTCACTTAGTGAAATAATAATTAATGTAAGTTAACAAAAAAGTTGCTTAAACAATTTAATATTGTTTATAACTATATTTTCTTAGATAACTGCTAGAAACTTTTTTATTTTTTTATTATTAAATTGTAAGTAGCGCCTAATGAAAAATGGGCACAGAGTTGAAAATTTCAGAAAAAAACACAAAATTCTACTAATTAAGCAAAGAGAATATTATTAACAATGATAATTAATTCTTTCAACAATTATTTTTATTAACTTGAATTCCTTATTACCTCCCTTTTATTAAAAAATGGACAAAAAGACAGCAATTTCACAAAAAACCGCATCTTTCTAGCATTATTCAAACATAATAATATTAATAATAATAAAAGATTGTTTAAACAATTACTTTTATTGATTCCAAATAATTAAATAACTTATCTTGATTCAAGATTTGACTAAAAGTTCATTTTCTTAAACCGCAGTTTTGTAGCATTTTTCTACGGGAATATTATTAACAATAATAATAAATTGTTTAAGCAATCACTCTTGTTAACATTGATGAACTATCACTTCATTTTAATTGAAAATTGGACAACAAGTGGAAAATTTATGAAAAACCCGCGTCTTTCTAAATCCATTATATGATAACATGGCTAAAAGCAATAATAAATTGTTTAAACAATTTATGTGAACATTTAATTATTACTATGAAATGGTATTTTATGTTCCAGAAACAATTCTCATTTTTTAAAAACCGCAAAAAAATCATATTTAGCGCAAGAAACTCGCAAAACCCATTTTTTCACTTATGGGGGTTTTTTGGGACCTTATAAAACAGTCTTATGGTGTTCATATTTGAAGAGTAATATTTTATTCGTATTCTATGGCTAAACATGAAAAAAAATGTTGAGTTTCAACTCGATTGAAATAATATTGAGGATTCTGACTAAGATTGACAAAAACGTATTCTTTTGTTACGGGAAATACGAAATTATTTCGGCAATACAATTTCATAATTTTAAAGTACAATTTCCAAAGAAATTAGGAAATTTTGCCGAACTTACTTTTGGGAAAATTGCCTAATTTTAAAGCATAATTTCCAAATAAATAAAGAAATTTTTTCGAATATATTTTTGGGAAAATTTCCTAACTTTAAAGTGCAATTCCCAAATAACTTAGGAAATTTCTCCGAATTTATTTTCGGGAAAATTTCCTATAAGATTGTGTATGTTGCGTTCCAATATTTTTTGGGAAAAATCTCAAAATAATTTTTTACAGTTGCACTTTTTTGAAAAAAAAAGTGAATTTATTTTTGTGTGGTTTCCAAGAAATTTCTGGGGTGTCCCCATAAAAAATGTAAAAAAAAATTCTGGAACTTCCTAGTGAACAATTACCCGAAACATTTCGTACCTTTTTAGATTGTCATCATTTATGATTGAGAAAGTATGAGAATTGTCCGAAATTTTACATCTCTGTTTTTAACGGATCTCCACGTTTCGAGACACCCCAAATCCAAAAATCAAGTTTTTCGATGGCGCCTGTCTGTCTGCCTGTCCGTCCGTCCGTTAACATGTTAACTCACGAAAAAAATGAACAAATCAAATCGATCTTTGTCAAGCTTTTTTTAGGTTCTAAAAAAAAGGATGGGTTCGTTAACCAGCGATTTTGGATATAAATTCAAAAAGTGAGCTCATTTTCTAAGGAGTTTTTCAATAAAAATAAAAGTCTCAGAGTTTAAGCATTTTCAAAAATTTTTAAATCAATCGAAAATAAAAATTTTAAGCCAAAAAACGCATAATATGAAAAAAGCCAAGAGATTAAAATCATTATTTTTTTATAGCCCTACATGATTATCGTAACAACTTTTTGGATTTTCTTGGGAAATCGAAAATTAAAAAATTTGTTTGCACAAAAAATAATGAAAATTTCCATTTTTCGGTCAAACTATGCAGGATACAAAGAAAGATAAATTAACCAAAATTGTGATCCCCAAAAAGATCTGCAATTTCATTAAGAATCACTTCTTGATATGACGCGTACTTTTTGTTTTATTCCTGCAAAATAGCATTGAAAATAAAAAATTTGTGAAAAAAGGACCAAAGTTACGAAAAAGAAGATGGAAAAAACCTGTTTATAAATGTCCTTCAAAAATCGAGCGCGCAGCGTGAGTGTCACGATGAGACTGTGTACCTCAAAGCCTACAGAGCTTTGAGAAACTTAATCTTTAACTATACCCAATTATGCAGAAAATTCAGAATATGAAGAGGCATATAAATACTGCGATCTAAAAGTGATCTTTTTGATAAAGTTTTATTCAAACATTCAAAATACAAAGAATAAATGTCCGAGACCGAAGCGAGAGGCAACCCATTATCGTGAAGCGTGAGATTCATCAGACGCGCGTCCTAGGCGCGCTCAAGCTTGTGAGCCGCGCATTACGATATGTGAAATGGAAGCAGAAGAGTTTTTTAATTTTATTATTTAGAAATAAATGAATATTTGGAAATTAAAGAACCCCAGTAAGTTCGAGAACCTCAGAAAGGAATAAACAGAAAACAGCAGTTTGTCTTGACCCATTAGGAGAAAAGCTAGTTGGCTTGCTCTTCGGGGGTAGCACACGATAGGGGGATGAAAAAAGGAAGTGGTTGTTTTATGGCCCGGCATCTGTTCGACGATCGTCTCGTTCCGATACCACTTTATCCTCGGCGTTAGCCGTTTCTTAACTGTTTGCGAAACAAGTCCTCTCTCTTTCTTTTTTTCTTCCTTCCTTTGCTTTCCATCACAAGGAAGAAAATCCACGAAACGAAGCTCTTTCCTTTTTCGTAAGCCAGCCTTTTCTACTTCATTTTCTCCATCCTCTGCTTTCCGATCCCACTTTCCGAAAGCCACTCTCCTCCAGGACGAGGCTTTCCGCCGTATTTTATTGTTATTTTTATTTTTCTGTGAGTGAGATACGATCCGCTTTTCCAACCGAGGAGAGACAGCGGAGAATTAAGGTCAGGGTTCGTATATCTCTTTGGCGATGAGTAAACAAATTTTATCCATTATTTACTGGCTCAAGACGTCCACATATTTCATGACGATATTTTAAAGTGATTTTTGAATCACACATCTCTGGGACCTTACTTAAATTATGTAACAGCTCAAGGGGGAGGGAGGGGTCGAGAGATTTTGTTACGGTTTGTTGCCGTAAGGGTGGGGGGGGGGTCGTTTATGCGGGTACGTAATTTTTGGAAATTTTAAAATTAAACGA
>JAWWLR010000166.1:29940160-29950775 GCA_035041075.1 Acraspis erinacei | reverse complement strand
AAGTGAAAGTATGTGTGGGAGTGGAAATAGGGGAAGTGAGTGGTGGGGCGGAGGGGGTTAGTAAAAGGGAAGGGTGTGGAAGCAGGAAAGAGGAAAGAAGAGATGTTGAGCGTGGGTTGCAGGGGGAGTGAGGAGAAGGGTTTTTGGAGAAGTGTGGAGCGGCAAATTAGAGGAGGAATAAGTAAGAGAAGGATATTAGGTGAAGTGTGGAGTAAGTAGAGAATTAGGCAAATACGAATTACTAGAATGGAGTAGAAGTGAAGGAGCAAGTAGTGGTATAGTAAAGAAATGATGGAAAGGGTGGGGAGGAAAATTATGAGAAGAAAGGGCAGTAGGTGAAAGGCAGGGTTGAGAGGGGAAGCATGAAAGGAGGAATTTTAAGACTTATGACAATCTTGAAAAAAAATGAAATTACTTTTGGAAATAAATCAATCATTTTTAATTTTCCCAGGAACCTTAAACTTATTAAACCTTAAAACTTATTTTTAAACAATTTTTATAAATCTTTTTCAACTTTCCATCATGTTTTAATCTTTTCAAAACTTTTAAAACTCATAATTTTTTTCAATTTCCTGATTTCCTTCCTAAAAATTTTGTGAATCGGGAAATTTCTTAAAATCTTTTTAAATATTTCGCCAAAGTTATTTTTTCATGATAAACGTGATTTGAAATTTTTTATCAATCATACGAAAAGGATGTATTTTTTTAACATTTAAAAAATTTTTTAAATCTTATTTTCTAAAATCTTCTTAATTCTACATTTTGTACCTAAATTTTTTCACATTTTGTCAATGAGAGCTCTTGAAATCCATGAAAATTTTTGCAATTCTAATATTATGTAAATTCTTCTAAAAATTTTGAATGGCCCTTAAAATGTTTTAATTTATGGGAAAATTCTTTAACATTCTTTAAATTCTATGAAGATCGTACATAATATCTTGAAATCTCTTAAACCCCATTTAAAACTGAGAAAATCCTTTAAATCATATAAAATTTTGAAACCACTCTGCACGTAAAATTAAGCTCCTTAAAGTTATTTTTTTAGTCTTTTAAAACCCTTTAAAATCCCGTGACTTATATTGAAAAATCTTAAAATTCCTTAAAATCTCGCAAACGACTTTGAAATCTCTAAGCTCTTAAAAACTGTAAGAAAACTTGAAAACGATTACAAATTCCCGGTAAAGCAAGAAATTTCTAAATTAATTGATTTTGTGAAAAATTAATACTTTTCTCAATAAGTATATCAATTTATAACAAAAAATAGAATAGTGAAACAATGAATCTTCCACTGAAATAGTTGAATATTCAACAACAAATTTAATTTGAAAAAAGACAAATTGGCAATACAACCTTGAATAACTAAATTTTAAGTAAGAAACAATATAGTTCAACAGAACAGAAGGATTTTCAACTAAAACAATGGAATATTGAATTAGAATAAGTTAAATTTTCTTTTTAAAAAATTAATTTCAATAACAAATTTAACCTTGAACCACAAAAAAATTAACAGTCAAGAAATAGTTACATTTTCAAACAAAGTGATGCGTTTTCAAATAAAATTGTAAATCTTTAATTGAGATAGTTGAATTTTAAACCACAAAGATGAATTTTCTACTAAAATGTTGCATCTCCAAATATAATAATTGAATTTTTACCAAAAGGATTAATTTTCAACCAAAAATTAACAAATTACACTTTTATTCAAAAAGTCAATGTATAACCAAAGAAAGGATATTTTATTTGAGATTATGGAATATTTAATTGGAATAATCTTTAAATTTTCAATTTGAAAAACAAAATAATTTTCAACCAAGAAAAAAACACAAATTTTCAACAAAATAGATAAATTTTCGGCTAAAAATTCTTTTTCATTAGAAGAAAAAACAGGTTTTCAATCAAATAGCTCATATTTCAGCCACAGGAATTAATTTCTAATTTGAATAATGAATCTTTAACAGAGAGAATTAATTTTCAACCATTTTATTTTATTTTCAACAACACAAAAGAATTTTAAACCAAAATAATGGAACATTGAATTGGAATATGTTAAATTTGAAGTTAAAAAATACTTTCCACTAAAAATGTAACTTTCAACAACAAAAAACTAACTTTAAAAAAAAAGTTACATTTTCAAACAAATTAATGAATTTTCAAACTAATTGATGAATTTTCAAAGAAACTGATGAATTTTCCACTAACTGATAAATCATTAACTGGAATAGTTGAAATTTAAAGCAGAAAGATGAATTTTCAACTAATCTGATCAATCTGCAAATAGAATAAATGAATTTCGGACCAAAAAAAAATTTTTAACCAAGAAGATTAATTTCTACAAGAAAACAACATAAATTTTCTTCCAAAAAGGATTATTTTTCAAACAAGCATTGAATCATTCAATTTTTATGCAAAAGTGAATGTTCAACCAAATAGATGAATTTTTATCTGAAATTATGGAATACTTAAGTGGAATAATCTTTCTATTTTCAGTTTTAAAAACAAAATAATTTTTAGCTAAAAAGAAGAACAAATTTTCTACAAAATAGTTACATTTTTGGAAAAAATGATTTTCCATTAGAACAAAACACAAATTTCGGTCAATTAGTTCATATTTAAACCAAAGAAATGAACTTCTACGTGAAATGATGAATCTTTAACCAAAAAAATTAATTTCAAACAAAGTAATTTTATTTCCAACCTAAAAGAGTAACTTTCAACTAAAATGATAAATATTTAATTGTAATATCTGAATTTTTAACCGAAATTAACCATGTGTAAATTAGAATATTAACTAACAAAGGAAAAAATCGTTTATTACCAACAAAAAATTATTTTTTATCGAAATATGTGGATTTTCACCGAAATACTTGAATTTTTCATTAAAAAGGTAAATTTTCATGCAAATTATTGAATTTTGAACAAACCAAGATCACTTTTCAACCAAAAAAGGAAATTCGAATCTTCAGTTGAAGAAATTAATTTTCAACGAAAGCGACGAATTTTCAATTAAAATTATGAATCTTCAACTGGAATACTTGTATTTTATACCAAAAAATATGATTTTTCAATAATAAAGATTAATTAATTAGATTATTTTAATTTAATTAATTTAATTAATTTAATTAATTAGATTAATTAATGTGCGACTGTAGATAAAGCAGAAATTACTTTTACAAGTTCACTGAAATAATTAAAATAATGAAAATTTGAATTTGACTGCGATCAGAAGCAAATTCTCAGATTTTTAATAAAATTCCCGATCATTTCCGGGTCTTCCCGGTTTTCCTGATGAAGTCGTCAAGAAGTCTCTCGTAATCCTTTGCAATCGTGCAAAATACCCTTATTTTTTATCTTTTGAAACTTTCTGAATATTCTTGATGCCTCATGAAATCTCTAAAAATTTTAAAAACCATCCTGACATGAGTAATTAATGTCCCCTCAAAAGAAATGCAATCTTCCGGAAGGTTCCTAGCCTTAGTTATTAATAGGGAATTATCGCGAACTAAATAGAAGCGATCACATCCGACCAAAAGGGTCGAATCCTTTTGCGGTTTGCGGATATAGAAGATGCCTGAAAAGGAGATGAAATCTGACATTCCCATGGGGTCTCATACATAACCCTTTGACGAGCGAATCCAGCCAAGGTGGCTGTGGTTCCTCGGGTTCAATCGGTTATTTGTTCCAAGGAAAGGTGGGGGCACCCAAGGAGAAAAGGGACGGAGAAGGTGGGTCGTGCTCGCGTGAGCTGAGCGGGCCCCTTTCCCGCGGGACTAGGACCCTCTTGGGTCGAAGGGAGGGGGCGAGGGGGTGCACCTGCGATCGTTTCAAAAGGAGGACGTAGGAGGCTAATAAATGCAAAATGCGAGTGCTACCGCCGATCATCGGACCCGGGCCGGGTCTCTCTGGTATTCAAATGGCCGATCGCTAGATAATGCCGAGCGATCGCGTAACCCCATGTATATCTGAGCGCGGCCTGCCATTGTCAAACTTGCCCGTTGTACCCACTTATTCCTCTGATTTGTATGCCTAGCCACCCATCGATATACTTATCTACATCTCACGTTTCCTACAGTTTCTCCGACTGCGACTCCTTGAGATTAAGTACGCATATAGCGCGGAATTATCAGTATCAGTCACGATTTCTCGTTTATTGCTTCCTTCACTTGTCTCTTGTCTTGTGGCGATTTTTCATGCAAATTTACATTTTGCTCAAGTTTCATAATCCTTGGAAGTGTCTTATAGGAGAGAGTGGGGCCAATCTGACACTTTTTTCAAGTCGTTGTTCAACCCAATCATTTATTTATTTATTTATCCTATTATTAAAAAGCGCTTGGCGCCATTTTCGATTAATTATCGAAGAAATCTCGAAATGACTTGAAACAATTTGAAACTATTGTTGTCGGGAAACCCGCCTTTATGATTGGATGAAGCGGTTGGATCCTTTTCCCATTTTAAATAAAAAGTCTGACATCTTCAGGGTTATGAGAAATCTAAGGTTATGTAGAATATATATTTAATAACAATATTCAATGTAACATATGCAAAATACAATATGTAGATTTTTAAGATTAAGAAAATGCTTTGTGTTACATTTTAGAAATGTTTCCTGAGACACTGACAAAGTTGAAATTTTCAAATAGCAAGATTACAAATTTATATAAAAAGTCGGTCAAGTTTAAGAGACATTGAGAAGTTTCAAAAAAATTAAAAATTAATTTTAAATATGAAAACTTTTTTAAAAAGTTTGAAAAAGCGTATATTTTTAAATATTTTTAAATTAATCTTTCCAAGCCTCTGAAAGAGTTGAAAGTTTTTACGATAAAAAACAAACTTCTTTAAAATCCGGTGAAAATTTAACCTGATACTTTATCTAGAATTCTCAAGAAGATTCAAAATTACTTAAAATCTGGAAAAATTTCAAAAAAGTTAGAGCAAAAGTAGATTTTTGAATTTTTTTAAAAACCAATTTGGTCGCTTCTTAAAGATTTTGAGAGATTTTAAAATTATACAAAAATTTTCTTAAAATTCTTGAGAAAATTGAAACTGACTTTTATTTTAGAAACCCAATTTTAAGAGACTATTTAAAAAGTCAGCATATCCCTTCAAAAGATTTCCAAAATTGTCCAAACAGCATCTAGAAGAATTACATAACCTTTAAAGGCAATTTTTTTCTTTTCCAGAATTAAAATTTTTTTTTTTAATTCGAATAATTTAAAAATAGATTTAAAAGGATTGCATTTTTTGGAAATTATAAAATAATTTGAAAGATTTACAAAAATTCTGAACAAAATTTAAATTTTGGAATATTTGACAGAATTTTCCAAACACTTTCAAAAGTTTGAAAGACTTCAAGAAATTAAAAAACTTTTCTTGGAGTTCCCGGGAAAATTGTTAATGTCCGTTCATTTCAAAAAATTGATTCTTAAAGAAAATATAGGAAGTTTTAAAAGCATGTTAGAAAATTTCTACAAATGGCGAATTAATCTCAAAGATTTCAGGGCATTTTGTTATTTTTCAGAGATTTTTCAAAATTTTAATTAAGACAAAATTAATTTCTGAGAAAATGTAAACTAATATTTTATTGAAAAAAATTAATTTTAAGAGAAAGTTAGCAATGATTTAAAAATATCTTAAATTATTTCCCAAAATTTCGAAAAAGAAAGAGGACGATTTTAACGTCAAATTTTTCAGTTAGCGTAATTACAAAGTTTCGTAAAGTTTAAAGAATTTGCGACAATTTTGAAAACTTAAATTTTTGAATATTTGAAATTAATCATTTTGAAGCCTCTTAAGGATCTAGAGAGGTTTCAGTATAAGAAAAAATATTTCTTAAAATGCCTGGGGTAATTTAAACTGATTTTTTTATTTTGAAATATTAGTTTTTAAACAAAATTTTAAAAAGTTTTTAAAAATTTTAAAAGATTTCTACATATGTCGAAAAAAATGTGGAAAATTTTTCAAACAAGTAAAACAATTTAGGTATATTTCGAGTCAATTTAAAAGATATTTCTTTTCAATAATACTAAAAAAAGAAATTTTGGACATACATATCTGAAATCTTCAAAAATATTTTTGAATTTTCAATAACTTTAAAAGCAAATGAACATATTTACCTGAAAAAGAAATATTTATTCAAATTTTTTTATTTTATTATCAAAATAATATAAAACAATTATATATTTTCGTGTTAAAAATTAAATGGTTTGTGGGAAATTTGTCTGTTTTCGAACAAATTCAATGTTTTTTGTTTTAATACGCAACTGGAAAACAAAATATTTTTTTGCTGAAGATTCAGCTCATTTGTTAAAACTATTTTTTGCATGACTTCAACCGTTTTTTATTTAGAATTAAAATCTTTCTGGGTAAAATATTATTTATATTATCTAAATATGATATTCAGCAATTTAAGAAAAAAAGTCCAAATTTGGAAATAATTTGAGAAGCTTCTTTGCAACTTTAAAATCAAAAGGGTTTTAACTCATTTTAAGGTTTCAAATTTTGGAAAATTCCAGTTGCTGTCTAAACTATTTTTAAGGTTCCAAAAGGAAGAATAAATTAAAAATTTTAACAATTAATAACTGTGAAATTTTATACTATTGCATTGAGCAGAAGTATATAAAGTTTCCATAAGATTCGCATTTGGGAATGAGTTTTTGTAAACTTTTAAAACTTACAAGTACTTTTGCCTAAAGCGGCATAAAATAATTTTAAAAATATTTAAGTAACAATATTTGAATAAAAAAATTATTGCAATCCGTTGTTATAATGTGAAGAGTATCTCCAAGCGTCCTGTATTTTTAACATTTATTTTGTTAATTAATAATTGTTTATAGATATAGCTAAAAAATAATATTTTCAAACTAAAATCTAGAAGATCTATAAATTACCGCAAACTTTTTTTTTGGTGATCTCGAAACTTTTCAAGATAAAAATTTAGAATGCGTTAACAAAAAAATGTAAAATATTGCCTAATTCTTTAGTTAAAATATTATGAATACATTACAATGTTCAAAAGTTCGGAAAGATTTGTTTTTATTTTAAATTTTGGACTTCAAACAATTGTTGTTGTTCCAAAAAATTAAACAATTATTTCAAGATTTGGTAAAGAAGGCATGCGCGCGCGTAGCGCGCTTTTGGTACTTCTCCAATTTCGATGAATTCTCGAGCCATCTCAAAATTACTTTAAACACTTTGAAACTATTGTTCTCAGGAAACCCGTGTTCTTGATAGGATGAAGTTTTCATTTTTTTCCAGTTAAAAAAAAGTCTACAAACTTCAAGTTCATGAGAAACGTATAAAGTTATCTAAATAATATATTTGATAAAATAATAGTAATCAATGTAAGAAAGGTGTCTAGCATTTTGTTATAAAAAATGTAATTAATAGATTTTTTAAGATTTTGAAAATAAAGAATCTTTTTAAGAATTTTAAGAGGTTTCAAGAAAATAAAATAAAAAATCTTAAAGTTCCTGGGAAAATGGAAAGTAATATTTAATTTTAAAAATAAATATTAGGAAAATTTTTACAGAGATTTCAAAAGATTTTAAAATTATTTTCCAAAATTTCGAAAAAGAATAGGAAAGATTTTCAAGCAAAATCTTTTAATTTGCAAGATTACAAAGAGTTATGGAAAATGTACAGTTATGAAGATTTGGAAAAAAGTCGAAGCGTCTCACTGATTGTGAAAGCATTTAAGATAAAAAAATTTCATGGCATTCATGACAAAATTTGAACTGATTTTTTGTTGTTGAAAAATGAGTGTTATTTAAAATTTTTGGAAATAGTTAAAAACAGAATTTGAAATTCAAAAATATTTGAAAAACTTTAAAACGAAATATAAAGTTTTGAAAATTTCGAAAAAAATGTAAATGTACATTTTTGAAGGTTTAAATAACCATTTTAAATTATTTTCTAAAATTACGAAAAGGAATGGAAAGGATTTTTGAGCAAAATCTTTCAATTAGTAAAATAGCATCGTTTTATAAAAAATTTGGAGAAAAAACGTAGAAGGTTTTAAAATAATAAAAGATATTTCTCATAATTCGGGTGACAATTTAAACTGATTTTTCATTATGAAAAATTAATTTTGAGACCAGGTTAAAAAAAAATTTTTAAATTCAAAAGATTTAAAAAATTGTCAAAACAGAATCTGGAAGTTTTTTAATTTTTCAGAATTTCAAAAAATAATGCTAGAAGAATATTAAAAGATATTTAAAACGTTTCGAGAAAATGAAAAAAATTCTACAGATTATTGGGAAAATTTTTAATTGCCTTATATTTTGGAAAATTAATTTTTAAAGATAATTTGCAAAAGTTTCAATATGTTTCAAAATATTATTATAATTTCAAAATACTTCTAGAAATTTCGAAAATCTGTGAAAGATTTAAGGATAATTTTTAAAATTTTGAATTCTTTTTAGAAAATTGTAGGAATAGTTCGAGTCAGCTCAAGTAACTTCTACACTAAATCGAATTTTTCCTAAAAATTTTTTTAAAACCTGAAAAAAAATAATCATAATTTTTCTAAATATCTTAAAACTTCAAACAAAAATTTAAACGTCCTCAAGAATCTTAGGAAACTTATATTCCTCTGAAAATTTGTAACGTTTTTTATGTTTTAAAATTGATTTTTTAAGAAAATTTAAGAAGGATTCAAAAGATTTCGACAAATGTAAAAAAAATGTGGAATATTTAAAGACAATTATTTTAATTTTAAAGAGTTTTCAAAATTTTAGGATTAATTCGAGTCAGTTTAAAATACAATAATTTTCAAAACTTCTAAAAATGATGCATATCTTTTAAACTGACTCAAATTGTTCTTAAAATTTTGAAAAATCCTGTAAAAGAAACAAATGTGTGCTATTTCGAAATATCTGAAATCTTCCAAAATTTTTTTGAATTTTCCCAAGAATCTTACAAAAACGTTATTATTATAACCTTAAAAACCAATAAACACATAGTTCAAAAAAAAAAAAAATTTATTCCAAATTTTTATTATTTATTCAAAATTATTTAATCTGTTTTGGTTGAGAATTCCAATATTTTGTTGAAGACTCGTCTTCTTCGGTCAAAAATGCAACTAATTGAAAATTAATATTTTTTTTATTGACGATTGAACTACTTTTTTAAAAGTTAATTGTTTTTTATGAAATATTCATCGTTATATTTCGTAATGCATCTAGCTGTTGAGAATGTTACAATTTGCTTACCTAATTTTTAACAAATTTCAAGAATTCTCAATCAAAAAGTCGAATTTTGAAGAAAAAAATATTTTTTTTTAATTTTTAAGAAAGTAGCTCAACCATAAAACCTATTTGTAAAATTTGTATACAAAAAGATGCATTGTTAAAAAAAAATATTACTTTTTTACCAAAGAAAAACTAATATTCAGCAAAATTCAAGAATTCTCAAAGAAGAAGTTGAATTTTGAAATGAAAACGATGAATTTTCAAATAAAAATATGAATTTACTACCAAAAAAGAGGAATTTTTAAAGGAATTCAAAAATTCTCAACCCAAAAGTTAAATTTTCAACTAAAAAACATAAACTTTTTAAAAAAAAGAGTATTTTACTACCAAAAAACGAATGTTGAAGAAACATTGAGATTTCTCCAACAAAAAGTTGAATTTTCAATTTAGAAAATTGAATTTTGAAATATAAAGATTAATTAGTGCCAAAAAGACGAATTTTTAACAAATTTGAAGATTTATGCATCAAAAAGTTTAATTTTAAACTATAAAAGGAGAATTTTTAAACAAAAAGATTAATTTACTCGTACTACCAAATAAGACGAATTTTTTAATCAAATTTAAGAATCCTCATTCAAACATTTGAATTTTCATCTAAAATAATACATTTTTAAATAAAAAGATAAAGTACTTAAAATGTTATCATTTCATTTCTACTTGGACACCCCACCCCTTCCACAAAATGCTGACTTCGACCCCCCCCCCCAAATTGGTAACCTATTTTATGGACGATCCCTTACTGGTTCGTCAAACCAAAATCGGAAAAACACTCGTTCACCAGTAAAAAGCAAAAATACTGATTCAACAAAACACAAATTTATTATTTCCGTTTAAGGCAGCCCGAAAATGTATTGGCGCGAATTCTAAAATGTCAGTGATACCATAAAGGTACTGAGTCATAAACGGTTTGACCCGAAAATTCTTAGTCATTCCAAAATACTTGGATAATTGAATTAAAATGTGAGACACAAAACGATACTAATCGTAATCGTCTGATCAAAGAAATATAAAAAAGGCGATTGCGGTTTGTCTTTGACACGCGATGATCGGCGCTGATCTCAGAATAATAAAATAAGGAGTAATCGAGCGCCTTGCATGTATCCCAAGTATAAGTGGATTCGCAGAAAGATTTGCAAGACAAAGGAAAGGCCGACTTTTTGTCAGAAATAGAAATATATAGAGAGTAAAGAAAATATGTAGGTATGCATAAAGCAAGAGAAAGAGAGAGAGAATAAAGGAGAAGAAAGAGGAGAATGAATGAGGAAGGTTGGTTCGAACGCTGCCAGAATATTAACGAAATGCGTTCGACTCGGGACAAATTGCCTATGCCATCCCTGTCAGCGAGCCAATCCGATGTGGCGTTTCGCAAC
>JAWWLR010000166.1:29927153-29937676 GCA_035041075.1 Acraspis erinacei | reverse complement strand
TCTTTCCATAATTAACTTTTTCCTGTAGTATAGCCGATTTTACCCCCTAGCCTAGTTGACTTTACCGTGTAACCTAGCCTAGTTTACCCCTTAAGGTATCCAACTATATCTCGTACTCTAGCATATCTAGCCCGTACCCTAGCCAACTTTAATCACTACCGTAGTCGACTCTACCCCGTGCTTAAGATGACTCCATTCCTTGCCCTTATGTCATACTCTAGCCGACTTTAATCTAACCCTAGCCATCTGCATCCCGTAGACCAACGGAGTTTACGTATAACCATCTGTGGGTTAAATTCGTAATTATTCCTGTTACCCCTATTATTATTATCACTATTACTTTTCTTCGTACCCTATCCGAATTTATGACGTTTTACGTCTTTTCAGGTAAAAAATTATTCTGGTTTGCACAAAATTGATCTATTTGGCTATGAATTTAATTATTTGGTTAAAACTTTGTCTTTCATTCTTTGAAGTACACTGATTTATAATTCATAGTTTTAATTTAAAATTCAACTGGTTGATTACAAATTCTTTCATTGCATTGAAACATCGTCTTTTGATAGAGAATCAGTTTTCTTAGTTAACAAATCATCTTTACAGATTAAAAATAAAACTATTAAAACTATTTCGTTGAATGCTCAATTATTATTTGGATATTTATGTGAATAAAAAAGTCATATTTTTGTCGTAAATTCAACTGGTTTGTTAAAAATTCGTCCTTTTGTGTTGAAAATTAATATTTTACGTTTGAAAAGGCATCCTTCTTGGTTGAAAATTCAACTGCATTAGCTATAAATTAAGCTTTTTTTGTAGATAATTCATGTTTTTGGTTATGAAAATTTAAGTGTTTTAAAAAAATAATGTTTTTGTTAAAAATTTTTAGGGAATCGTATTCCTGGGTACATATCCTTGTCCATCCATTCATCCATACCTCGTACTTTTTCCAAAGAAGGGAAGTGAGTGTAATTCAGGGAAATTATTGGAGGGCAGTGAGGTACAATAAGGGGAGGGAAAGTAGGAGAAATAAAAGGTAATGAATGGAGGAAAAGTAAGGGAAATGATGGCTGTTAAGTAAGGAAATGAGGAGAAGGAAAGTTATGAAAATGAAGACTTGCTAGCAGGGGATGTGAGGGTTGGGAATGTAGGGAGAAGGTGGGTGGGTGAGTGGAGGCAAGATAGGGAACGGGACAAAAAATAACAAAAGGCAATGTAGGAAAGTGAGTGGACCTGAGTTAAGGAAAAGCAAAAAAAATTATGTAGGAGAAATATTGAAATTGAGGGAGAATGAGAGATGGGAAAGTAAAGGAAGTGGTGGCAAACGAGAAGAGAGACAGTAGGGAGAGTGAAAGTAGGGAAAGAGGAGGCTCAGCGGGGGGAAAGAGGAGTGTCAGCTGGGGGAAAGAGGAGAGGGTGAGGTAGAGGAGAAACAAGTTGGAAAAGGGGGCGAAGGTTGAATTGAGGGAACGGGAAGTAGGGGTATGTAGAAAGAATAGTGTAAGGAAAATATTTACGGGGGAGGTTTGAACGACTTAATTCACATCCTAATGGGTTACTAAACGGATTATGTGAACGCTACCTAATTGTTGTGTAAATCTTCCGCAAGGAGGTTATCAAAATTTCTTAAAAACAGTGTATTTTGCTTGTCTTCTCTACTTAATGCGGCAAGAGTAAAGACGACGGGTAATAATATAATTAATAATTTGATATTCACCTGTGAAATGGACCTGGTAACATTTCGTGTAGGACACATGCAGGCCGCAAGATTTAAAGATCGTAGGGCGCAAAAACAGCAAAGAGCGCAAGACGGAAAGACTGCAAGACGAAAAGAATGCAAGATGAAAATAATATAAGACGCAAAAACGCAACGACCTCAAGAAGCAAAGACTATAAAACGCAAAGACGATAAGACGTGAGGACCGCAAGACGAAAATACCTATAGACGGAAAGGTGGCAAGACCCAAAGACCGCAAGAGGCAAAGACCACAAAACGGAAAAATTGGAAGACACGAAGACTGTAAGACGCAAAGACCACAAAACGGAAAAATTGCAAGACACGAAGAATGTAAGACGCAGTAGAGCAGACTGTAAGATGCAAACACCGCAAGACACAAAAATGCAAGGATCGCAAGAAGCGAATACCTATTGATGGAAAAATGACAAAACATAAAGACCGCAAGCCGCAAAGAAGCAAAGACAATGAAACGCAAATAGTGCAAGACGCAAAGATCGCAAGACGCAAATACCGCAAAACGGTAAAATCGCAAAGACGCAAAGCCTATCAAACGCATAGACTGTAATATGCAAAGACTGCAAGACGCAAAGACCGCAAAAATCGCTGGCTGCATAGACCGCAAAACGCAAAGACCTCAATACGCTAAGACGCAAAGACGCAAAATTCAAATGCATTACGATGAAATACTTAACTACAGTGCACTCAGGTCTGGTAGTTACGGTGATTCTTTATGTCCACAACAAAGCATAAATATGGTTGATTCGCCTAAGGCTGCTTTTGTGTCAGAGCGATCCACTATCCAGATATCATGCGCGTGGGATGTCTGCTTATACTACGTATTCCCCTTTGAATACATATAAGAGAGTTTGAGACAATTCAGACAAAATATTGTATCTGAAAATTATGCTATGGTATTTTATCGTCAATCGATAAATATCCAAACTTTTATGGCTTTTAGGTCCTGTGAAATATTAAATGTATACAACGCATTTTCATATCATATTCAAACTTTACGATTATTCTCCATTTTAATTTATTGTGCCTTACATTCCAACCTTAACTGCTGCGATATTTAAGAAAAGAGGATCTAACAAAAGAGCGAACCGCGATAATCGATGAAAACTGTTCAAATCGAAATTTGTGTAGATCGCTCATTTAAATTACTTTGCAAAATTTGTTTTGATTGATCGTAGATATTATAGAAATAATATTATCATTTTTGCAACAAAATTTAATAACTTATTTCTTGGTTTAAAAAATGCGGACCCGGCGTTTTTGCTAATATCTCGGAAGACAGGTTTGACGTTCACAATAAAGCTGTATCTACATAAAGTTATAAATAATAAATATTAACATAATAATAATTTTATTGTACGCTGTAAATATATACAATAAAGAATATGAATAATTTTTTTGTTTAATTAAATACAATTCTTCATATTACACTGAAAAATAAACTATTTCACATGAAGATTAATTATTCCAGTTAAAAATTTATCTTTTTGATTGAAATTCTAACTGTTTTGCTGGAAATTGATATTTTTCAGTTGAAAATTCAACTATTTGTTTAAAAATTCATTTTTTTGGTATTACATTAATCTTGCTGGATGTGAATTCTTGTTCAACAATTTTTTTAGAAACAAAAATCGCTATAGTCCGAATAAAATGTTTAATTTTTGAACATTTTTAGATTTTATTCATGTTTTCCACAGGAGAACGATTATTTTAAGAAAAAAGGTATATTTAAATAAAGATTTAAAATCTTTAAAAACTGATTCTTTTCTTATGTTAGCGGTTTTCTTCTATGTTGATATTTTTAATCAAAAATGCAAAATTTGTATTAAACATCAATTCTGAAGTTGAAATATCAATTTTCAAAATTTAAAAAGATATTAAACTTTCCTGTCATTTTGTTTTCTAAGCTTATCCTTTCGGATATAAATCTTTTGTTGATTCAAAATGCAATTTAATTATTTTGGTAAAATTTATATTTTTGAGCTCAAAATGAAAAGGAAATTTCTTTAAATATAAAATTTTGATATAAAAACTCATCCTTATTGGTTAAATTCAACCCTTTTCAATTTAAAATATAATTTTTTTGGTTTAAATATTCAATATCGCATTGTCCCTTTCGAATTCATTTTTTAATACAATCACTTACATTTTCCAATTTAATCATTTTTGTTGAAATTTCATATTTTTAGTTAAAAATTGAACCAGTTTGTAAAAAATTCTTTTCTTTTTAAATTAATATTTTTAATTCAAATTTGACGATTCCATTTTTGGTTGAAATTTTATCTGCTCGAGTTTAAGATTTAACTGATCCGTTAAAAATTCATATTTTAAATTGGAAAATGATCATTTTGGTAGAAATTTCAACTTTTGGTTTGAAAAAGTTTATATTCATTTAAATTATTTTCTTGGTTAAAAATAATTTGTTTTCCTCAAAATTTAGCAGTTTTATTTTTTGTTCCAAGGATAATGTTTTTTAGTTAAAAATTAATTTTCTTTGTGGAAATTCATCTTCTTCTTATTAAAAATTCAAATACTTGGTTGAAGCTGAAGTACTTTATTAAAAATTCATTTTTTGTTTTTATTTTTTAAACTGCAAACTTAACTATTTTATTTTTAGTCGAAAATTTATCTTTTTAGTCAAAAATCCAAATATTAGTTTCAAAATTTATGCCTTTTGTTAAAAATTCATATTTTTGGTTGAATTAAAGAGTTGCTGATTCTAAATTAAAAAATTTGTTCGGTAAAATATCAAATAATATATTTTTAATGCAGAATTCCTATTTTTTATCAAAATTCATCAATCATTAAAAAAATTATCCTTGCTTTTCTTTTTTATTATTTTAGACATTAGATACCATGAAATCAAAAATTGTATGTATATGATAATTTTATATTTTAACTTCTAAATACCATATAAATATTTTAAATATAAATTTTTAAACTTAATGTTTTAAATATAAATGTAAGAATTCTATTTTTGTTTGAAATTTTATCTCCTCTAATTTAAAACCAAACTACTTAGTCAAAAATTAATTTTTGAATTATATAAAAGATTTATAATTTTAGTTATAAATTTATCTGGTGGGTTGAATATTGAATTCTTTTTCAATTACTTTTTTGGTTAAAAGTAAATTTTTTGCCTTAAAATTTATTTATTTAATTTTTGGGTAGAAGGATGATATTTTTTAGTTAAGAAATAAACTTTTTGGTTGAAAATGTATGTGGTTTGTTGCATATTCGTCTTTCTTGGTAGAAAATTAATTTTCTTGGTGCAAAATCAACTTTTTATTTGAAGATTTAACAATCCAGTGACTATTTCATCTTTTTTATTGAAAATTTAAGTACATGTTTGAAAGTTGAACTATTTCATTAAAATTCATTTTTTTGTTTGGTTGAAGGTTTACGTCTTAAGTTTGAAATATAAATATTTTTTTTTTTAATTCATATTCTTCAGTTAGAAATTTTTTTTTTTTAACTGACAATTGAAATATTTAATTTTTAATCGAAAATTGCTCTTTTTTGTTAAAGATTTAAATATGCAGTTAAATATTAATTTTTGATATTCACAGAAAACCCGAGGAAGAAATTTTATAATAAATTGGATAAAACTTATGCAGCACGTTTATCTGATGAAAGATAAAATTTATCTCCTAAAATATAAATTTTATCTGGTGAAAGATCAAATTTATCTGATGAAACATAAAATTTATCTGAAGAAACGTAAAATTTACCTGAAAAAAGATCAAATTCATCCGACGAAAATATTTATTTGACTTATATGTGATATGTCAAACGGCTGCGTTTAGGTTCCACCGAAAAAAATTCCTCCATAAATTTGAAAATCCTCGCGATATTCATTTTTTAAATCGGCTCAGTTCATTTAAATAGTTTAAATAACAAATTCATTCACCTGCACTTACAGAATACATAGTGTAGGTCATATTTGTCAAATAAATATTTTCGTCAGATATTTGTAGTTTAGAATAAAAATAAACTTTTTTGTGAAAGTATCAACTAACAAATTTTTGTTGAGAATTCATATTTTTTGTTTCAAAGTTCAACTACTTGGTTTAAAATTAAACTAGTATTTTGATCAAAATTAATTTCTAGTTGGTTGACGATTTACCATTTAAATATCAGAATTCATAAATTATCAAAAAAATTATTCTTGCTTTTCTTGCTTTTTGTTGCTTTTTAATTTAAAAATGGTGTATTTTATCAATCATTCTCCAGGAAATACCTGACACTCGCTCGGAAATAGTCAAACGCAGGGAAAACACGTCTAACCGAGAATCCTGAACACGGTCACCCATCCGAGTATTAACCGACCTGTCCGTGCTTAACATTAGTAATCGCGGATATTCGATAATCACTATCCAGCTACTGCCGTCCGGTATATCAATTTCTTCTAAGAATTCCCAAATAATTGCATGAGCTCCCATTTACCAATAGCAGGCATTTAAGGTTACAATTGAATTAGATTGTCCTTTCGACGTTAGTATAGATTCGATTCCCCCGGCGGATTTGAGTTTCTCGTGACGACGCGAGCCTCGACTTTCATCCACCATCCGCAGGAAAATCCTTTATCTTGAAATCGCCGGGGATAATTTGGTCGTGTAGACATGGCAAATATCTGTACAAGAGATCGGAATAAGGGTTGGAACCCAGGTTTGGCTGGTGTAAAGACTGCAGGTTATAGGGTGGCGGTGCGGCGGAATCACTAATACAGGAGATGTTTGCGAACCTGTTAATAATGCCGCGTTTGCTCGCCGGGTTAATAGTGATGGCAAACACTTTAAATTGTTCTGCTCGCGGATTAGTAATGAGTGCAAGTGGCCGTAACATTTTTCGCATCGTATCCTTTGCACAAAGGTTAGCGGCTCTCCATAAAGTAAGTTACCAATTTTAAATTGGGGGGGGGGGGGCTTGTGTCAAAATCTATTAATAGGATCTCACGGGTCAATGGAACTAACCTGATGGACTGAGATAAAGGTGAGTCTTCTGATGATCAATTATTTTAAAAATTTGCGAAATTTGGTACCTCAGCGGTACCGGATGCAACCCTATAGTTAATCACAGATTCAGTCCCTTCCGAGGCTATTTTATTGTTTGCATTATTCACTGTTCAAAGTGTAAGTCCAGCTACCACTTTTATGTGAGAAATTTATTTTGCGAGTCGAAATACTTCCTAAATTAAGTAGGTAATCCTCGTCGGGTGCAGAGTGTAGTTATAGCGTCAGTCCCACCAAACATCGGTTAATAAAGGAAGAGTGTGGAGATAATGGTAATCTTACAGTTCAATAATAACTTGCTAAGTTTGAAAATAACTTTCGTATTTTAGACTTTATGGCAAAATACACTATTGCAGCAAGGTTTTTTTTAATACGAACTGAATTAATAAAACCTAATAAGAATATTCAACTACTTTTGGTTTAAAGTTAATTTCTCTTGATTGAAAAGTCTGTTATCACATTTTAGATTTACAGATCATCTCGTTTGGTGACAAGTCCTATTTAGTTAAAATTGTATTATTTTTTTTTATAATGTAACTTTTTTATTAAAAAGTCATCTCCTTGTCGAAAATTAACTATTTTATCCAAAATTCCACTATTTTGTTCCTCCAATTTGGTGTAAACAAAAAGAAAATTAATGACAGTAATTAAAACAGAATGCGTTAAATATTTGAATTTTCTTATTGTTTCAAACAAATTATAGTAAATTATAGTAAATTATTTTCCTTAAAATGTAAATTGTATTGTTAGAAAGTAACCATTTTGGTCAAAAATCCTACTATTTATTTGAACATTAAACTGCTTTATTAAAAAAAAATTTGTTCTAATGCCTTGTTAAAAATTATGTTTTATAGTTCAAGATTCATATAAGAAATTTAAACTATTTTGTTCCAAATCCAAATAATCTTCTTACAATGCATTTTATTATTGTTTTAAAAATTATTTTGTGAACTAAAAATGTATCTATTTTATTTTCAGTACAAAACTTATGAGTTTTATCCAATTAATAAACTATTTGGATGCACATTTCTTTTGTTTAGTTAGTTAGTTTAGTTAGTTTATGTTGAACTCATGTTAAAATAATTTTTTTTTCTTATATTCATAATTTTTGTTAAAAATTCACCTCTGGTTAAAAATGAAACTGTTTAATGAAAAATAAATCTTTTTCGCTGTGGAAAATTAAACATATTTTGTTAAAAATTCAACAATTTTGTAGAAATTTGAACGTCCAAGTTGAAATATGCTCTTTCAGTTAAAATTTAATTTTTATTATTTCCATTCAACTATTTTTGTACCAAATTAAGCCATTTGGTTAAAAATCAAAAATTTAACTCAAAATTTAAGTTTGGTTAAATTAGTCATATTTGGTAAATTATTTTTCTTGGTGGAAAATTCTTTTATTTACCTGTTTCATTGAAAAAATTACTTTCTTAAAAACTCATTTTTTATGATTTACCTCTTTGGTTGAAAACTTAACTATTCTATTCAAATTTTTTTCTTTTTTTTTTTAAATTAAAAATTAGTTTTTTTATTTGAAAATGTAACTATTTTATTTTTGTTTGGAAGCGTATTAAAAGTATTAAAATTTATTTATAAAACTATATCTTGAAAATTCAAATATTTGATAGTAAAAGCATTTATTTTGCTAAAACCTCGTCCTTTTTGGTAGAAAATTAACCTTGTTTGTTAAAAATTCATCTTTTATGATAGAAAAGTTATCTTTCTTATTTGAAAATAAATTTTATTTTTGAAAATTTAGCTGCATTCTAACAAGTTAATTTATTTTGTTTATAATATAACTGATTTTTTAAAAGTTCGTTTTTTTATTGTGAAACAGACATCTTTCTTGGAAGGTCATTCACAAAATACGTTGTACCTACCATAAGAAACGTATCACGTATTCTGTGAATAAACCCAGGCCGTTAATAAAATATTTGTTTTTGCAAATTTAATTTCTTTCGAACGAAATATACTTCTTGGCTTGAAAATTTAAACATTTGGTTAAAAGTTGAACTTTTTTATAAGAAATTCTTCCCTTTAGCTTGAAGTTTAGTTTAGTTTAGTTTAAAGCGCTTTATATTGATCACTTTTTTGGATGATGAGTTTACCCCCAGAATTTTTACCAAACTAATTGTACACCCTTTGTTTCTTTCTCTAGAAAAGTCAAAGTTTTCATTAGCCAATTTCTGTGGGGGGGGGGCAATTGGTAATCTCGTTCAAGTAAGACCTTCGAGATTCACAATGAGCAACTTGAATCGAAAACATGGACCCTCTTCGATTTGAGATCGAAGTTTCTGATAGGCTTTCGTTCCGAATGGCTTTGTGAAGGGAGCTTTTCTCGCGCTTTCTCGAATCCCGATATTCGGTTGCACGAGTGTTTGCCCAGAGACCGCAGAAGATAAGATCCGATGGCACCCGTGCGGAACTCGAAGTATGCCCTCCTTGGAGAGCCAGTTGCAGCCCTTTCTTAGATCCCTTAGGATCCTTCCGGAACATACCGGAGGAAAACTAAATTGGTTTAGCTTCAAGCACGTTACAACCCCTTTAATAGCTTATAGGTAAATAAAATTAACATATCTTAACAGTGTTAAGAATTTCCACGTCCTCGCTGCCAGCCACTGCCAACCTTGGCAGGGGTAAGTTAGTTAAGTAGCGAAGAGCGAAAACCGCCATGAGCCATCCACGATACGCGATACCACCAGTGGGTCCTAAGTTACTTTAAAGCCTTCCCAGCCTCATCTCGTGTCGAAGATGCTCTTCCTGATGGAAGTGTTATCTCATGAGGAGTCACATCTTTTGTCAATGAAGTTTAAAGGATGATCTTCCAAATTTCTTGACATAGAAAAAACCTAAGGTAGAAGCGTTTCAGACCAAAATTCGAGGGGCAATCTTGCCATCTAAAAAGTAAGTAGTCAGTTTGGACGCTGCGCTCCTAGAAAAAAGGGTTTTGTAGCTTATTAAGATTCTGATTAGGTTGTTCAAACCTTCCTCTCCTATACCTTTCCAAACTAATCCCTGCATTTCCATAATTCTTCTCCCCTCGATTTAGGCTTCGCCCACTTCCTCAACTTCTTTCATGACTAATTCTTCCTCTCCTTGCTCTCATCTACTTCCCATCCCTAGTCTTCACTTCCTCTTAACTGCTCATTTTTATTTCTAATCTTTTCTCCTAATTTTTTTCACGTACACAGAGTACGCCTATTCGCCTGCTTTTGATTCTAAAATTTGATCTCATTTCCACCAATTTGGCTCATTGCCCTCACCGGTAAATAGGATACAGCAGAGGTATGTAAAGAGGACACTGGGGTTAGTAAGGAATACGCCTAACTATATTGTCAGGAGAGAGACAGGATGGACGAGTTTAGGGATTATAACAGTGAGGCGAGCGTGTACATATGAGAGGACATTTTTAGAAGAGGGGGGAAGTAAGCTAGTTAGGGAGTGTTGGTGGGAGAAGGGGAAAAGAAGTAGGGGTGGGAGGATGGAGGTGGAAAGGTATTTTAGAACGAATGGATTACAGATGGAGGAAGTGAGAAAGATGCAAGAGTAAGGAAGGAGGGTATATGAGTTTGTTAAAAGAAACCGTATGGAGAGAGAGAAGGAAGCATGGGAGGAGATAACAAAAGAGTCAAGGTTTAACGGGAACTAAGTGTGGATTATGCCAAGGGAGAGAGCGCAATATTTGTGTGAGAAAGGAGAGCATGGAATTCAGGTACTTATAACGAGAATGAGATCCGATGGCATGGAGGGTTGTAATAGGT
>JAWWLR010000166.1:29896418-29926497 GCA_035041075.1 Acraspis erinacei | reverse complement strand
GTTGGGTAAGATTGAGAAGATGCAAAGGAAGGAGGAAAAGGAAGCGAGAAGAAAAGATTGCAAATAGGAGAGAAAGTAGATGTAAGAAAATTTTACATATTGTAAATAGCAGATAAATATTAGGGATTAGCCACGGAGGCAGAAGCTGGCAATACGAGGCAAAGCGAGAAAGTAGCGACACGCGTTCGAGGCGAGGCGAAGCGAGGAAGGAAAGGGCACAAAAGCGAACGGCTTATAGTTAATGTGTGGATGGATGCTAGTTTTTAAGAGGTAGTTGTAAGCAAATTCTTTAAAAATGGAAGTGTTAGCAATTCACTTCTTTAAGGCCGAAGAAAGAAATTTTAATTCTGAGATTAAAAGGCTAAAAAACATTGTTTTAAAATAGGTGTTAGAATGTTCTTTTTAGTCCTAAAACCTTTTTTTCAAATAAGTCTTTATTTCAAAACAATATTATTTTTGCGAATACAACTATTCCAGTAAAAGATTCATTCTTGTAGTTGAAAACCCTTGTATTGAAAAAAAAATTGATGTAAAAGAGAGAGAAGAAAGGAATTCACTCGTTTTAATAAGCCCGCGCTTTAGGTCACATACGCAGACAGAAGGAGCATTGCGTCGGCGAATATAACTACCAGGCTTTCGGTCAGCATGGCAGGAGGGGAATTCGTCGCCGACAAGCTCTGTAGAAGAGGAATAGGACGCAGGTAGTCATCCCCAGCCTTTACTTACTCTTAACTACTCCCCCTTGTTTAATCGTTTCCCCTCATTTTCCTCTCATACACCCACTTCTGAAACTTGCCCTCTCTAATTTCCCCTCCTTTCCTCACGTACACTCACTTCTCCCACTTCCATTCCATATTTTGCCTACATTCCCTCCCCTCATTAGCTAACTTTTCCAATTTCTCTTTCTCCCATTTCCCATCATTTCCTTTAGCTCCCACTTCCTCTACTTCTCAAATAATTTTCCCTAAAGTCGCCTATTAACCTCCTTCTGATACTGAAATTTCTCCGAATTTAGCTGATTCCCCTCCCCTGGTTTCTACTGCTTTCTCTTCCCTGATTCTATTTAATTTTCCTTCAATAATTTTTCTTCGCTTCCCTTACTTTTTCTCCTCTCATTTCCCTTCACTTCCCCTCCACACATTTATTCTGCGTCCAAACCTGTTTTTCACCTCACTTCCCCAAACTTCCTTTCTCCGGATTTACTCTTATATCCCTGCTTCCCCTCTCTTTATTTCCTCTCAGTCCACTCTCCTCATATCCCCTATTTTCAAAGCATCGACATCTGTCGTTTGATGATTGTGAATTATCTTTTGTAAAAACTCCTTCGGCTTTAACGAACACATTCTCATTACGTATCTGATGCTTCGCACTCGATTTCGTCGAAAATTCGAATTCTTCTGCATTATTTTTAACACTATTATATAAAATGTATATTATATTTACGCATGTACCCCTGTCTGTGGCTGCTTATTCAGATATTGGCAGATAAATTAAATACCTTATTTTTCATGATTACTTTAACATTTTTTTCTTATTTTGCATTAAATTTTATTCATAGCCACCCAGAAGAATGTATATCTTTTCAATAAATTGATATTATTACCATTCATAATATGAATTAGTATTTTAACAAGAGTATTTTCATTTTCTTATTTTTATCATTAAAAAATGCTCATTCTATTCTAATAAAAATTATTATTAAAGATTAAGTGTAAATTTGGTCGTTTTTCCATAAATTTAATTTGTTTACATTCAATGCAGATATAATTTATGAGAGAAATGTTTTTAAATAAAATATTATTGGATCTTTTTTCCTTTCTTCAAAAAGTTAATCGTTTTATTTGGAATATATTTTTATAACCAGAGTTCATAAGAAGCTTGTATATATTTATTGGCTATAAAATTCCTGTCTTTTAATTTTTTCACCTCTTGCGTCGCTTCTCTAAAAATTTAATTTTTTTATTTGTAACCTTATTTTTTACGATTAAAAGAAAATGTACTCATCCTATCTAAAAATGATTAATGGCAAATTTATAGATATTTTTGGGTGAAAAAACTTGTCTGTTAATTTTATTTCATAGGTTGGATTTTTTTTTCAAAAAATGTAATTTTTTTATTTTGAATGTTACTTTTTACATTTAAGACAAAAATACGTGTCCTATCAAAAATTATTCATGCAAAATTTGAATGAGATTTCGCTATTTTTTAGAAGAGCAAATTTATTATATTTTTTCATACATCATATCGTTTATCTTGAAATTCAATTTTTGTATTCCTAATATTTTTACGACTAGAAAAAACTACGCATCATATCGTAAAAATATTCATTTTAAAATTGTAGATTTTTGCAGGACGCGCAATTTGATTCAATTTTTTTTTCATTTCATGCATAGTTTGACCACTGAATGGAATTTTTTATCTTCCATTATTCCCTGTACGATTAAAATTTGAATTTTCAAATTTTCGACAAAATTCAAAAAGTTGTGATTATAATCTTGTAGGGTTTTCAAAAATTAACGTTTTCCCTCTTTTGACTTTTTTTTAATATCATGCGTTGTTTGGCTTAAAATTTTCATTTTAGTTTTTTGTCTTGAGTTTGAAAAAGCGATAACTCTACGAACTTTCTTTTTATCGAAAAAGTCATAAGGATAAATTCTTCAAGTGTCCAAGTAATAAGACTATCCGTATATAAATTTTTTTAATCCTGAACATAGACGAGTAAAAATCTAACTTATTAATTAAAAGGTATTATTTGGTAGAAAATGAATCTACTTGATTCAAAACCTTCCGTTTTATTAAATTAAACTATTTGGTGGAATATTGAACTCATGTTAAAATTCTTTGTTTACGTAGATTCATAATGTTTATAAAAAATTCATCTCTTCAGTTAAAAATTAAAATGTTGAATGAAAAATAAATCTGTTTTGGTAGTATATTCAACAATTGTTTTGAAATTTCCTCTTTTTTGGTAAATTTCAACTAATTTTTATTTAAAATCAAAACATTTTGTCCATAAAATATAAACAATTTAATTTTTGTTTGAAAAATAATTTCTTTAACTGAAAATTAATCTATTTCAATTTTTATTCAAAATTGATTTCTCTGAGTCAACTATTATTTAACTATTTGGTTACAAATTTCTTTCATTTATTTTTAAATTTCTTTATTTGTTACAAAATATATGTGTTTCATTGAACATTCGCATTACTTGGTAGAAAATAAGTCTACTTAATTAAAAAACCTTACTTTTTTGGAAAATCAAACTATTTAGTGGAATGTTAAACTCATATTAAAATTCATTGTTTACGAACATTGATAATTTTGGTTAAAATGAAATTGTGAAATGAAAGATAAATCCGTTTTGGTAGTAGATTCAGCAAATTTTGTTGAAATTTAATTTTTTTGGTAGAATTCAATTTTTTCTATTTAAATTAAAACATTTTTTGCTTCAAATATAAACTATTTCATTTTTCGTTGAAAATGCAATGATCTTGTAGAAAGCTTGTCTTTTCATTATGAAAATTCTACAATTTTGTAGGCAGTTAAATTGACTCGTTAAAAATTAAATTTTTATTTAAAATTTTATAAGTTTGTTTTGTGATTGAACTACTTGGGCACAACAATAAACCATTTCGTTGAAAAATAACAATTTAACTGAAAACTTAACTATTTGGTAAAAAAAATTAAACTTTTTTAGAAAACTTTTTCTTTTTGGCTTAGGAATCAAAATTTCGGTTAACATTATTTGTATGACCAAAAAAACTCGACATATCTAGTTTAAAATTAATTTATCTTCTAAGAAGAGTGCTTTTTCTCTTTACTTCACTGTTTGGTTATAGAAGGTACTTTCTTAACCAAATATTTTTTTCTTAGTATTTACCTCTTTGTTTGAAACATTAACTATTCTGTTGAAAATTGTTTCTTTTTATTAAAAAATAGGTTATCATTATTATTATTATTATTATCTTGAAATTCAAACACTAACTATACTTTATAAGCTATATTTTTCATTGCAGATTCAGATTCTCTATGAAAAAATACGTAAGTTTTATTCTAAATTTTTTTTTTCGAATCGTGAAAGGGGACAACATAGTTTGAAGTTAAAATGAAGGTTAAATCAGGAATATTAACTTATGTCAGTTTTTGACTTTGAAAGCGAAAGAAGTCGAAACTGCGATTTTCAATATTTTCACCTTGTAATCTCTTTTAAATATCTTGGAATCTCTTAAAGTGCCCTTAAGTATTTAAAGAAAATTTTAATCCTTTTAAATTTTTCAAGCCTTTTTAAAAGCTTTAAAAATAGCTTAGAATCTTTTAAAATGCCCGGAATTATCCCAAATCCTTTAAAGTCTTTTGAAATTCATAAAAGCTTTCTTCGGGATTTACAAATTTCTTGGAAATTAAAAAATAACCTATATTACCTAAAATATTTCAAATATTAAAGCTCTTCAAAATATTGAAATTCATTAAAAATTTATTGAAATCTTTAAAAATATAATCTAAAATAATAACAATGTATAATATATAATATTTAATAGTATATAAACGTAATCTAAGATATATAATAATAAATAAAAAGTTATCTCAGAAAAAAGTAACTGTTACTGAAAATTATTCTGAACTGGTACCAACGTTCAGTTTCTGTGTGCGCAAAAATCTTTTCCAACTTTCGATGTGTACATTTTTCAATAAAAAAATAATATAAAATAACGTTTAAACAGAAATTTTTTGACCAAGTTAGATTTTTTCGAAATATCAAAACAAACATTTTATTTTTCGTTTTGTGAATAGAACACTTAAAGGTCACTTTGAATTAAAAAGAAAGTCTTTAGCATGAATATTTTCTTATTTTATTTGCAGAAACATTACAACTTTGAAAAATAATAAATTTGCATTTTTTCATCTTTTTACAATTTTAAGTTGTCTAAGAACTTGTTAAATTTTTCTTTGAGGTTTAAAAATATAGTAATGTGTTTCATTCGGTTCAAACAGAACTAATTTGATAGTATTTTTCTTATCGTAAAGAAGTATTCCATTACCCAAATAGAAACAAAAACGTAATCTCTGTTATTGGTATTTGAAAAACTTCTGAATTGATTAAAAATATTTTCTATTGAAGTATAATTTATTATTATCATTTAATATCAAAGCACTTTACATAATAATTTAGCGATAAGAATTAGCACCATAAGAGCCTCTGTGATCGCCCAAGCTGTTATTTAGAAAAAAAGTCTTATGGCGAATATTCCTAATACATATATTTTTTTTCAATTCTCCCTCCTCTCTTATATACTTTCACTATTTTTTTAAGTTAATATATTACGTATTAAAGAAATTATCGCAACATTTCTTGATTCCTCCCACCCATACTTTAGCAGGACTCTAAAATGAATAGACGTATTGGTTTTAGACATAAACAAAAAAGTAATTTCAATTAAAAAAATACATCAATTCCTAAGTTAAAAACACTTTTCTGAATATATCAGCCTGTTCAGCAAAATGCTTCATTTTCGTTTACTCTCAATTTTTATAATATTACCTGGCATAAATGGAAAACAAATTAAGAAATAATTTGATGAATTGAAATTTGCATATTATAGTTTCGAAAAAGGCGTGGCAACCAATTAGTCTTCGAATGCGAGGAATAAACGACGAACAAGCGAATTCGAGCTACCAGATCGGCAAGCCACATTCTAAATCTCGGCGATAAGATCTCCGCGATGGTTGAGACCATCAAGAGAAAGGGGAAATATAAAAAAAAGAAGTTTTGGAGGGGGAATAAAGCCTCAAGAAACATAATTTTTGATGAGAAGAATTTGGACGGGTTTCGCCAGAATATAACACGAGACGAATAAGCAAGTAGATCGGATCGTCGCGTCGTCTCAGGTCACCAAGTGCAGCCATATTGGTCCCCCGCTGCGGGTCCGAGGTGGGACCATTTACGTGCCTACTTCACTATTGCCGTTGTTTTCTCATTTCTTCCCCTCTTTCTTCTCCTTTCGCCACCGAAACCACAAAATGCGACTATCCACTGATTTCTGATTCACTACTGGGAAAAATACTGGTTTTTTACCTTCTCTGTGATTTAGAGTGCAATTTAGAAAGCGTATGAGTCAATCATGTTTTTCTTTGTTGGTAGAAGCTCTTTTAATTATCTTCCGACAAAATTTCCAAGTGATCTCATTTTCCCTTATTTTCCCTTGTACTTCTGCCCTATTTTCTCCTCAGTTCCCCTACTTCCATTCCCAACATTCTTCCAGGCTTCCTCTACTCCTTGTGGTTTCCCTAATATCCCCCGATTGTCCCTTGTTTTGTTGCACCTATTTCAACTGCTCACTTTCCCCTCATGACTAAGTCAATCTTGTTTTTTTGGTTGCTAGTATCTTTTTTATTTTCATCGCAATAAAATGCCCAAGTGACTGGATATTCTAGTCCCGCTTCCCTTCCCCTCACTTTTCTTATTTCTACTACTTCCAATCTTATCATTTTTCGTTATATTCCCCAGTACTTTACCTCTTATTTCCTCTCACTTTCCCTACTACCCATTATTCCTCTGAGTTCCTCTACCTTGCCTTTCTTTATTTCTCCGACTTTACCTTCTCCCCCACCCCTTAAGCATGAGGCAATCATGTTTTGAATGTTAGTGAGATATTTTTTATTCATTCACACAAAATTCGCAAGTAATTGGATACTCTAGTCATCTTCTCTTATTTTCCTTTGTTTTCTATAGTATCTCTCCCATCATTTAATCTCACTTCCCCTACTTCTTGTTCTTACATTCTTTCAGGCTTCCCGTACCCCTCATCATTTTCATAATCCCCATGATTTCCCTTTTTTATTTCCCTTATTTTATTTCCCATACTTCACCACTTCTTCCTCCCCTGACGCATTAGTGAAGCTGTATTATTCGTTTGGTAAAAGCTTTGTGAATTTCATTCACACAAAATGCCCAAGTGATTGGATAGCCTAGACCCGATAATATTTACCCTGATTTTTCTTCTTTGTACTCCTTCCACTATCCTCAGTTTCTCTCATTTTCCCGTATGTTCCCTGATATCTCTCTTCTTATTTTCTCTCACATCCCTACTTCCTTCTCCAACATTCCTCCATACATCCCCTACACCCCCTTATTTCAACGTTTTCCCTCACTTTCCCTTACTTTGTTTTCGCTACTTTAATTGCTACCCCTCCCCTTACGCATTAGTTAATAATGTTTTTTCGGTTGGTAGGACCTTTTGTATTTTCGTGCACAAAAAATGCGCAAGTAGGTGGATAATTTAGTCCGCCTTGCCTTTCGTCTCATTTTTCTTATTCTTACTTTTTCCCCACGCCTCATTTCCTCTCATTGGCCCCTATTTTCTCTAGTGCCTCTCCTCTCATTTCTTCTCTCGTCCCCTACTTACTTCCCCAGCATTCTTCCACACTCTCCCTCATTTTCCTTATTTCCGCTACTTCCTCTTGCTTGATTTCTTCTAGATCACCTGCTCCACTGACTGTAATGAAAGAGACAAACATTTTTTTCATTTCACACAAGATGCCCAAGAGATTGGATATTCTAGTCCCGCGTCACTTTCTAATTATTTTCCTTATTACTGCTACTTCCACTCTGCTATTTTTCTCTTATTTTCCATAGTACCACACCCCTCATTTCCTCCCACTTCACCTATTTCGTTTCCTAACATTCTTCCACACTTCCCGTACTCCTTCCTCACTTCCTTGATTTCCCCTACCTCATCTTGCTTAATTTTTCCTACTTTATCTACTCGACATCCCCTCATACATGACTGAATCATGTTTTTTCGGTTGGTAGGAGTTTTTTATTTTTACTTACACAAAATACTCAAGTGACTGATTTGTGTTTCCTTATTCCTAATGATTCCCCTCTGCTGATTTTCTGTTTTTTGCACTTAGTAACACACCCCTCTTTTCCTCTCACTTCCCCTACTTGGTTCCCAACATTCTTCCAAACTTCCCTTATCCCTTTCTCATTTCCATGATTCCCCCCACTTTCCCTTGCCTTATTTTCCCTACTTCAGCTGCTCCGCCACCCCTCATGCGTGAGTCAATAAAAGTCAATCAAGTTTTTTCGGTTGTTAGTAGTTTTTTTATTTCCATTCACACAAAATGGCCAAGTGATTGGATAGTCTGCTCCCGCTTCACTTTCCTCTAATTTTCCTTATGTCTACTACTTCCACGCTCTTTCTTTTCTCTTATTTTCCCTAGTACCTTTCACCTCATTTCCTCTCACTTCCTCTATTTCCCTTCTTAACATTCTTCCATACTTCCCATAGTCCTCTCTGTCGTTTTTTCCTGAATTTTTTTACTTATGGCCCACTTTTCAATTATTATTAATTAATAATTCATTTAAGTTAACAAACGTAATTGTTTAAACAATTTACTATTGTTAATCATATTCTCTTTGCTTTATGATCGAAAGTTGCTCTTTTCTTTCTCAATTTTTTTACTATTTGTCCATTTTTCACTTAGTGAGACTTAATAATTGATTAAGTTTAGCAAAGATTATTTTTAAAATAAATTATTATTATCTATAAATAATATATGTTAATGACAGAGCTTTGTAGTTTTTTCTGAAATTTTCTAACTTTTTACCCACGTTTCACTTAGTTTGGTAATTAATAGTAAAAGTTAACAAAAAGGTTTTTTTAGCCATCTATTATTGTTTATAACTATCATTTCTTAGACAAGTGCAAGAAAGTTTTGATTTTTTTCTCCAATATTTAGCTTTGATTTTTTAGTTTTGAACAAATAAATAAATATTAGACGGAAGATCCTCTCACCTACTGCTAATTATTCCATTCTTTTTTTGTCTCCTGTGTAAGATATTTTTTGTTGAAATTAATTTGTTTAAATATTGAGAAAACAGTAGAAATTATTTACTTAATAAAAATCAAGTCTATTTAAAAATGTAATGTTTTTGAGTTCCAATAATTATTTTTTTATAACTAAAAAGTCAAAACAAAGCTAAAGGATTAAAAAAACGTACCTTTAGCATTATTCTAAGAAAATATATTTATCAACAATAATCAATTGTTTAAATGAGCACGTTTGTTAACTTGCATTAATTATTACCTCATTAAGTGAAAATTGGACAATAACTTTAAGAGTTTGAAAAAACCGCAACTTTGTAGCACACGTTTAAGCTAAAATATAGTTCTGAACAATAATAAATTGTTTAAACAAGTATTTTTGGTAACGTGCAATTATTTATTATTTTACTAAGAAGAAAGTGGGTAAAATGTTAAAATTTTAAAAATTAACTGCAACTCTCTATTATTAATATAGAATAATATATTTATAAACGATAATAATTTGTGTAAATAGTTAATTTGGCAAAATATAAATAATTATTAACAAACTCCAATTTAAAAGTATAAAATCAGTTGAAAATTTCAGATAAAATGGAAACTTTCTAGCAATCAATCAATCAATCAAGTTCAATATTATTAACTGTAATAAAAAATCATTTTCCCAAATAATTTTGGTTAACTTTATATAAATATTGATCATACTTTAATTGGAAATTGGACAAAAAGTGGAAAGTTTTTGAAAGAACTGAAATTTTGTAGCATCATTCAAAGAGAATATTATTCACAGTGATAATAAATTGTTTATTCAATTATGTTTGTTTGCAATAATTTTTTATTAACTCCTTCTAATTGAAAATTGGATAACAAGTGGAACATTATTAAAAAAATCCACGGCTTTCTAAGAGAAAATGGCTATAAACAATAATAATTTGTTTCAAAAATGTATCAAGCAAAGGAAATATTATTAACAATTATAAAAAATCGTTTCAACAATTAATTTGTTCATTTCAATTGATTATTACATAACCCTCATTAAAAAGTGGACAAAAAATAGAAATATAAGAAAAAGCTGCATCTATCTAGCATTAATATAGAACAAGATGAATATGAATAATAATTTATTTAAACAATTATTTTAGCTAATTTTCTTAAAATATGGACTCACTGTAAGTAAAAAGTAGAAAAAAAGTAAAAAATTAAAAAAGAACGCAATTTCTAGCATTATTCAAATTGAATATTATTAACAATAATAATAAATAATTTAATGAAATAATTTTGGTAACTTCAAATAAATATTTACCATATTTTAATTAAAACTTTAACAAAAAGTGGACAATTTTTAGAAAAAGCTCGAATTTCTATCTCTATTCAAAGAAAAAATTCTTAAAAACAATAAATCGTTCAAACAATTATTTTTGTTAATTTCAAGTAAATATTAACTCCCTCCAAGTGAAAAGTAGGCAAAAGGTTTAAAGTTAAAGAAAAACCACAATTTATGGCATTATTCAAAAAGAATACTTTTAACAATAATGATAAATTATTTTTAAAAATTATTTATATTAAAAAATACAAAATTGTTAAAATAATTTATTTTAACACCGTAATACCAGTAAAAAATCATATGTTATGTATTAGAAATAATTTTCATTTAATACACAGTTAAAAAAAAACATAATTACCGCCAGAAACTCGCAATACCAATTTTTTCAATTATGGGGTATTTTTGGGACCCTGTAAAATAGACTCATGAGGGTGCTATTCAGAAAATAAATATTTTATTAGTATTCTATAGCTAATTTTGAAGAGAAATGTTGATTTTCAATTCAATTCACCTACTATTGACGATTCCGCATAAAATTTATAAAAACTTATTCTTTTTTTAATTGGAAACCCAACCAAAACTAAATTTATTTTTGTATTGATTCAAACAAATTTCCCAATGATTGCATATAAATTTGAAGCAAAAATATGTCCATTATATTAATTATTAATCCAGATTGACGTAGGAAAAAAGGGGGTGTGAGGGGTTTTGGGGTTATTATAGAATTTGGAGGTCGACTGAAATTCCCCCGGGTTCGAGGCCGGAGTTACGGCACGACCTCGACTCGGTTAGGCGGTCTTCATCAAAACTGGCCTCTGCGAGACGAGAAAGATAATCGAAATCTGAATAAATAAAAATAGACCCCATCCCCTCCTGCTTGTCAATTTCCTCTAATCCACATCACCCTTCGACGAAGATTCCACTAGATCCAGCTGTCAGGTGAAACTCCTCGTCACTAACACGGGGAATTAGTTTACAGGATTCCTGGAGGGTTGGCTTTCCCTTCAGAACTCAAGGGACACGAAAACGATGTTTATTTCATTAACTATTGCTAATTGTTAAATTATTCAATAACAAGTTGTACAATTTCAGATTGCAGGCGTTTCTTAATATTTTTTGAAAATGTATTTACTGTCTGGTGGTTCAGATCCCACCCAAAGCTGTTCTTATAAAATTTCAATTATATCTTCTTTGTTTTTAGACATTGATTTTTCCTGATTTTAATGTTTTCGAAATTCTCGATTTTATTTAATATTTGAATAATTTGTGAACTTCAGATATTAGGGGATGTTTGAGAATTACGTCAGGCTATTTTGAAGACATTCCAACCCTTACCATCTTCGTCAAAAATACTTTTAAGTCAAAATTTTTTCTGTGTTGATAAAATTTTTACTCAATAAATATTACATTTTCAGAAAAAATAGTTTCATTTACAGCCGGATAGTTTTTAACTAGATATCCGAATTAAAAAATATATTTATTGATTTTTAAGCAAATAGATGAAGTTTCAAGCTAGAAGGACGAACTTCTTATAAAATAGTTGAATTTTAAATCCAGAAGGACAAATTTTCGATCCAAAAAGATGATTATTCAAAAAAACAGTTACATTTTCAATGAAAAAAAAACAACAAATGTTTAACAAAATAGTTAAATTTGTAACCTAAATTGATGTATTTTCAAACAAATAGTGAAATTTTCAACTAGGAAAGATACATTTTTTACCCACTGCTTGAATTTTCAAATAAAGGAGATTTTTTTTACCTAATTTCTGACTTTTCAGATAAGAAAAATGAAATTTCGAACAAAAATGAAATAAATTTTTAGTCTAAAAAATTGATTCTGGACCAGAAAATTACATTTTTCCTAAAAAATAATTATACTTTCAACTAAAGCAAGAAATGCTAAGCTCTTACGATGAATCTTTAATAAAAATGTTATTTTTTAAAGAAGGATTTCAACTTTTAATTAAGTAGTTGAATTTTCAATAAGAACCAAATATAAAAAATAACCTTAAACAAAATTGTTTAATTTTTAAGCAAAAAAAAAAAATATATTTATAGTACAATTGAATTTTGAATCGAAAAGAACAAAATTTCGATCCGAAAAGATTAATTTTCAATAAAACAGCTACATTTTCGACTGAAAAAAATAAAATTTTCACAAAATAGTTGTATTTTCAATCTGAAAAGGTATATTTTCTAACAAATAGTTGAAATTCAGACTTAAAAAGATAAATTCTTAAAGTATTAATTAATTATTCAAGTAAAAAAGATTTTTTTAATCAAAGTGGAATTGTTAAATTGTCAGCCCAAAAAAATTTATTTTGAACTAAAATTAACCTATTTCTAGAAAATTGGTCAAAGTTTTAGTAAAACGAGAAATTCTCTACTGAAATTATGAATGTTCAAAAAAATTAATTTTTAAACCGGAACTTCAAGTTTCAATTAAGTAGTTGCATTTAAAAAAAATTCTTGACAACAAAAAAGTCTAATTTTTCAGCTAAAAACACGAAATTTTTACAAAACAGTTTAATTTTTAAAACAAAACAGTTTAATTTTTAAAACAAAAATAAGAATTTTTGAAAAAACACACTTTTAACCAAAAATTTAGATTTTCGTACTAAAATGATATAATTTTTCCAAGAGAAGATGAACATTTAATCAAAAAGTTGAATTTTCAAGATGAAAAAAATAATTTTCTACAAAACAGTTGAATTTCCGACCCGAAAATATAAATTTTAAACAAAAACTTCGCCTTTAACAAAAAAGTTAATTTTCAATCAAAAGCAATAAAAAAATGCTTCACAAAGTGGTTCAATTTTCTATTAACTAGTTAATTAACAAAATAGTTCAAATTTTTAGCTGAGAAGATAAATCTTCTGAAAACAATAGATGTTTCAACAAAAAAATTAATTTTAATCAAATAGTTAAATTTTTTTATAAAAATAATAAAACTTTTAAACAAAAGGACTATTTTTGAACCAAAATAACAATTGAACTTAGAAACTAAAAAGACGAATATGCTACAAAACAGTTTAATTTTTTACCCGAAAATATGAATTTTGAACAACAAAAAAATGAAGTTTTGATCAGAAGCAATTCTGAACTTTTAAGGAAAAGGGAAGAATTTTTAACATTAGAATTCCGGCAAATTAGGTACATTTTGAACAAAATAATTTAATTTTCGATAAAATAGTTACGTTTTCAAATAAAATGATTAATCACTAAGAAAAAAAACTTTTATTAAACAAGTTCAACTTACACTCAATTAGCTTTTACTAATTAAATAAGTAATTTTGGTTGATCTAATTTGTAAAAGTTAATATGTGTTAACCAGTAATTTTTAGTTCATTTTACTCATTTATTAAAATATAGTAATTTAATCAATAATTTCAATTTATCAGTAATTTTACCTTTGATTATAGCAGAGAAATCAATTACTTCTATCTACTAAAACCCTAATCATTTGAAGTGAATAATTCAGTCAGTTTGACTGATTAACCTGTTAAAACGATTGCTTTATCAGTAGAAATGAATGGACTTCAATCAAAGCTTGCTTGATTAATTTATTCCTTCAAAAAACGAATTATTTAAATTTAAAGTCCAATTAATTAGCTTTCAGGACCGAATGACAAAAATCAGGATTATTGAATAGCTCTACAAATACAAACTCTGAAGCAGAGAAATAATTGAAAATATATTTAACATGTACTTAAATATTGTGATAATTAAATTTCCACTTTTGATTGATAGTCCGTAGTAATTAGACGAGTGCACTCGAATTCACCAGATGCGAAAGATCGAACTGCTCTCAGACGAGAAGCGCCTGATCGTTAATTTGCGCAGTAGAGAATCGAGAAGCGGTTCAAACGATTTTCGAGACATTCGATCGTCCGTTCGAGCTGTGATTAAATTGAAACTTAATTAATGATAGACAGCTAATTTCGACCGAAATCAACTCTGCCACTAGTCCGAATACTACTACCTTTCAGGAATTGTTAATTACAGCTTTGGCCGATTTCGGTTCAGCCCAAGCACGAACATTTTATTTTCAGCTTTTGCATCCTATCTCTTTTTAAATATTTTGCACTTTGTTATTTTATTGTTTTTTTTTATTAAATTGAAAAAGAAAATTCGTTTTCAAATATGCAGTTTTTTAATTAAAATATGGCATTATTATTATTAAAGAATTTTCGCATTGCATAGTATCTGACTTCTAAAATAATAGACAAGAAAATAGCAAGGAATTTTTTTTTAGTAAATGGAGAGATTTGATATTTTAAATTATGAGTATCCAACGAAAAAAATTAATTGCAGTTTAGCTCTTTATTAAGAACTCGAATTATCAATAAAATAGGTTTTTTAAGCTACGAACGCAAATGTTTCTGAAAACAATTAAATTTTTCACCAGAAAAGAAAAATTTGAAAAAAGACGGAATTTCTACAAGAAAAGATAAATTTTTCAACAACGAAAAATGCATTTTTAGCACAGCAGTAAAACGTTCAAGCAGTTAGTTGAATCTTAAAAAAAGTTTAAACAAATGGTTTAATTTTAATCTAAAGAGAGGAATTTTCCAACAAAAAATTCAAATGAAATTGTTTTTAATATTTCAAACTGTTTTTGATTCATTGAGTCTGATATATAAAACAATAAAAAATAAAAGCTGAATAAATTATTTTTCCTTGTTGAAAATGGATACTTTAAATTCTGAATCTTTAAGAAAGAGGAATTTCCATTCAATAAATACGAATTTGAAGCAAAAGTATTAAACTTGTAATGAAAGGAGTAAATCTCCAACAACAAAAATTAATTTTTAAGAATGTACTACAACTTTTAATGGTTGAGTTTAAAAAAAATTAACTTTTAACAGAGTGAATTAATTTGCACATAAAAAGAGAAATTTTGAACAAAAAACTTTAAATTATCTTATTGTTATTATTTCAAATTTTTGTTTTGTATAGTATCTGATGCTTAAAATAATAGAGAAGAAAAGCAAGGAAAATTGTTTGGTTAATTTGTTAAACTTGATTCTTTAAATTATGAATCTTGAACCAAACAAATACCTTCTTTTCCAAAGTTTTTCAACTTTCTATCCAGTAGTGGAATTTTCAACAAAAAAGTTCAATTTTGAGCTGAAAAGTGGAAAGTGTTAGGAAACAATTGACTTTTGAACCGAAAATGAATAAATAAAAATGGAGCACATTTCTACTAAAATAAACGAATTTTTTTACCCAACATATACATTTTCTACGAATTATTTAAGATTTTCAACTAATGAAAATCAATTTTTAAACAAAAATGGAATTGGGCTAAATTTTTTGTCAAGAACGCTAATTTTTAACCAAATATTTGAAATTTCTACTAATAAACACAGGTTGTCAATCAAAATTCAAATATTTAAATTATTAGTTAAAAAAATGAATTTTCAAATAAGAAATACGAATTTTTAAACAAATAAATACTTGAATTTCCATCAAAAGTGATAAAAGTGCAACCCAAAAAAAAAAAATTCAAAAAGTAAATAAATTTTCAATCAAGTTATTTGAATTTTTAACAAAAATAATTAAATCTTTAAAGAAGAGGATAAATTTGAACTAAGCAGTTGCATATTTAACTGAAGAAAATAAATTTCTAGCAACAAGATTAATTTTCTATCGGAAAAAGCAAATTCCCAACAAAGTACTTAAATTTATAACCAAATAAATGAATTTTCAATTAATAAATCTAAATTTTTAACCAAATTGCGAATAGTTAAAATATCGATTTAAAAAAATAATTTTTAACACTAATGTTCGAATCTTTCAACAATTTAGCCACAATTTAAATTACAGAACTAAAAAGTTAAATCTTTAACAAAATAAAAGACATTTTTAACAGAGAAGTTCAGTTTTCAACAAAGTTAATGAATTTTTAACAAAGAAGAATTTAAAAAAATGGTTGAATTTTCAAACAAGAAGGAAGGAATTTTAACAAAAGAAAAAAAATCTCAAACCAAATTATTTAATTTTCACGAAAGAAGTACGAGTTTTCTACAAAACAGTTTAATTTTCAATTGTAAAATAGCTCAATGCCGAACACATAGGAACGATATTTTTAAAAAAAGCCAGTGGAAATTTCAACCATAAAGCTGAATTTCAACCAAAAAAAAAAGAATTTTTAACATAGTATTGTAACTGTCCAATTTTTTTGTAAATTTTAACAAAAATATGATTTTTCAAGAACAAATGTCATGGTCAATATTCGAACAAAATTTTTTTATTTTAAATAAAAACAGTTGAATTCAATACAAACAATCAAACCCTTGCATGGTGTCTCTTCTTTGAAGTCTAATTTTTGGTTTAATGTTTGTTTAAAACAACCGATAATTGAAGATCTTGTTCGAAATAAAATGATTTTTGCTTTGAATATACTATTGTTCAAAACTTCAAAATAAACAAAATAACCTAAAATTGTAAAAAATTGGGAATCTTAATAATATATACTTTTAAAAAATGCGAATTTTAATTAAAAAAACAACATAACGTACAAATTTGAGAAATTTTGAGTATTCTTCGAAACTTTATGATTTTATAGTAAAATTCATTTTATAACAAAAAATCATAATTTTCAGCGAAAAGCACTATCACAAAACATTTTTAATTTGTAGATTTTAGTTTCAAAAGTTGTTATAAAAAAATGACATTTAAAAAAGTATATAAAACACATAAAAGAACTTCAGGTAGGGAAAAGCCAATCAGGTATTCAACAACAACTCAAAACACAACAATTAAATAAAAATATTTTCATTCGTAATAACAATTATAATTTTTGTTAAACTTGCAATTTAAGTGAGGTAGACATGAATTAAAATTAACGAACGGAATTGCTTAGAAAATTTATTATTATTTTTAATAATATTCTCTTTGAATAATGCCAGAAATTGGCGGTTTTTTCTTGAATATTCAAATTTGGAATCACTGTTCACTTTATGAGATAAAAACTAATGCCAAACATAATTGTTTAAACAGTTAATTATTTATTATAAATATCTTTCCTTAAATAATCAGAAAGTTGTGGTTTTATCCGAAATTTTTAAGTTTGCTTTGTCCTTTTTAGTTATTAATATATAATTAATAAACAAAACAGGGAATCATTTCATAAACATTTCTTTCTTTTTGGTTAATATATTTGTCTGAAATATAATAGATATATTAAATATTCTTCCAATTTTCTATATAAATCATATAAAATATAAATTTTCCTAGATAGCCTTTATATTTAACTTAATATTAATATTTATTATTTAGGGGAATCTGCAATAAAAGGGTCTTTTGTGGGCTATTCTAGTTTGAGAGATATTCGTGTTTTTTAAGTCCGGGTCAAAACTATTATTTTCGGATTGAAATGAGAAATAATATTAAGACCTACACTAAATTTTTTGACAGCATATTTAAATCACGAAAGCAAGCGGAAATGGGTATATATCATTTTCAAAGAAAAAGTGTAACATATGCGCTTATGGATCTTGCCAACATTAAATGTTTTTTCCCGAAATGCCATTTTTCGAAGTTCCAAATTCAAAAATGCCCCGGCGACTCGTTTTTTTAAATTTGTGTTTACTGAAATTATTTACACATAATATAATTGAACTATTATGTTTGTTAAATTCCATATAAATTATTACCTCGCTCTAAGTTAAAAATTATAGAAAAAAACCTCAACTATCTATCATTAATATAGAAAAGGATAGTTATAAATAATAATGAATTGTTTCAAAAATTATTTTTGTTAAGTCGCTATAACTTTTACCGCGTTCTAAGCTAAAAGTAGACCAAAAATTGAAAAATTCCGAAAAAACGTTATTCAAATAAGGTAACGGGCCTATGATGGAAGACCGACTTGATTGTATCCCTTGTTGGAACAACGCTAGAAATATTGAGATAAAAAAAAAATATCCACAGCCATATAAAAAATTTTCATCGGCATTTTCAAAATCATTTTTATTTATAATTGAAAAGAAAAAATCCTTTAATGGTATTAGAAGGAATTTAAAAAAATTCCATAGTCTGCATCTCCAGATTTGCTGCATCTTTTTTAGTTGAAAATTGAACTATTTTATTCAAATGTTTTTGTTAAAAATTAAACTTTTTAGACAGGAAATGTAATTAATTCAATTAAATATTACACCGTTTTAGTTCAAAATGCATCTCTTTGGTTTAGCATTAATTTCTTAACTGAAATATTTATCTATTAAATTTTTAATTGTAAAATGAGGCTTTTTAATTGAAAATTCGTCCTTTTTTTAGAAATTAATCTTCTTTTTCTAATATTTATCATTGTTATTGAAAATGAAAGTATTCGATATAAATATTTCTAATTTTAGTTGTACATTTATAACTTTATGTGTGAAATTGTTCTTTTTTTGACTAAAATAATTTTTTTAACTAAAAATTTATCTTGTCAATTTTTGACTAAGAATTTATCTTTTTTCGTTGAAAATTGATGTGTTTTGTTCATAAAACGTCTCTTTGGGTTGAAAATTCAAATATTCCAGTTAAATATTTATAATTCTAATTAAAAATGCATCATTTGTCAACATTTTTTTGTGTTAGAAACTCCTTTTTTTAGATGAAAATTTTCCAATTCAATTTTTGATTAAAAACTCATATTTTTTAGTTTACAATTGAACTACTTCTCTAAAAATGGATATTTTTACTTTGAAAATTCATGTTGCAGGTTAAAACTTTTATTATTCAAGTTAAAGATTCACAATTTTAGTTAGAAATTTATCACTTTCTTTGAACGTGTAACTATTTTTTTGATAATTCATTTATTATTAATAAATTATTTGAACATTTTTTTTTAATTATTATATTTTCACTGAAAATGTAAGTATTCCAATTGAATAAGAATTCATCTTTTTGGTTTAAGATGCATCTATAGTATTCCAGTTGAAGATTCATCATTTTTGTTGAAAATTTGTTTTTCTTATTTAGCGCAAAACTAATTTTTCTGACTAAGATCCACATTGATGGTACACACAAATCATACATTTAAATACTTTTGTGTTAAATTTGTTAATTTTATTGTATTTATTGCATATAAAAAATAAGCAAATAAACATAATGAGGAAAGGGTGTTCAATTATAGGGACATGCGAAGCCTTTAAATCTCACCTTTTATTTTAATTTAGTTATCACGTCTAAACATTTCGAGACTTGTTTTTGATAATAGAGATATTGCTCTTTCAAAATATCCTTGAATTATTTTGAGCAGTTGACTCAAACATTTGTAGTCGACGATATTTTTTCCGTTACTCTGAAAACCGTTGCATAATTACTGTCCGTTGCCTTAGATATTATCAAAAAGAATAACAAATTGTTTATACAATTAGGTTCCTTAACTTCAAAATTAGATTATTTTATCTTCTGGATACACTTTTTGACATTCTTTACTAAGGTTAGCCTCTCCTCACCCCCCAAAAAATTTCCGGTTACGCCGCCGACAACAAGGCTTGCTAGATTTTCAAGATGTATCAACACCAACATTTTTAGATACGTCAAAATTATAAGAATCTAAAATATATGATTTTTAATTTATTAATCTAATTTTTAATTTAATAATGTTATTCGAATCTTCTGGAATAAGGGTCTTAATTTAGTTTTTTTATATTCGTAATTTATTTTAAGTAGATATTTTGTTTCTTATTTTTTTCTGAAGAATTTAGTTGTCGATGCAGATTCCAATACTTGTCAGAATTTCTTACTAACTTTCCTTGCTCAGCGGGCGGTAATAATTACCCCCGCCGTTATGCTGGACTTGGGCAAGGATAAGGGACTGACAGCTATACTGGATGTATAAAGCGAGGTGTAAACCTTAAAGTCGATCCTGTCAAACTGACAACCAGGTCGAACCGCCTTCATGATAGCCAAGCAATCCCATGTCGATCATTTGCAAAATCTCACTTGACACGAACTAATCAAAAAAATATTTGATATTATCCATTCAATTCTTTTTTTCGATAAATTCAATTAATTATATTTTGGAACTTAACAGAACTATGCACAAAATTTTAAAATGCACTTGTAGGGATGGAGAGCGACTATCGCTGGATGTAACATCACACATAAAAAATGTAAATGTTAATAAAAAAATTATGAATTACAGTTGTGCAATTTTTACAATATAAAGTGAACATCTCAAATTTGGATTATTCTAAAACCAAAAAGTTGAGGCCAACTTTCCAGATTTCGAATCTTAAACACAGAAAAAACAGAAGATAAACTTTACATCAATTTCTGATTGAAGATTCGCTGCATCAAAAATTAACTTCACAGGATAAACTTTAACCAAATATCCGTTAAACTTTTTTTTCTTTCTCCACCACAGCACATGTGTTTTAAACAAACGCGAAATTTTCTGAATAAAACTTTATCCCTTTAAAAAATTTCATGCAACAAATTTTATAATTAATTTATTCTGTGAACTCTTCCTAATGTGGTAAACTACAATTGAGATGCTGGATGCAATAAGATCTTACTTTAACTTTTAGAAGCAACTTCTTTTTACTCGCTCTTCATAAAATTATCTTTAAAACAAATTAAAAAAATAAGTTCTAAAATTCCAAGTCGCCTCTTATTCTACCGAAATAGTTCAATTATTTGATGGCAATTTTTGTATAGAAAAATGAGTTAGAATATTGTTTTCATGTTGGAAAAACAGTTTGGGTATTGAAATGCTATTTGCAGGATACGAAGAAACCTTTCCAGTCGATCGGCGTCACGACAATTTCAAATTTATCCTGTAATCTTTTCCTCGTGGAATAAATATGTAAATCAGGATTTCTTGTTCGAGCACGTGATACACGTTCTTCCCCAAACGATAGGCACGAAGTGATTGTGACCCCGTGCCAGATTTTTTTCTCTCTTTTCCTCCCTTCACTTTTTTTCAGTTTACTCCATCGATATCTCAAAACGTCGAATGCAAAGCTCTTCGATTGACCTTTCGGCGATCCTCAAGTACCGAATTGGTCAGTATCTTTGAATTATTCAATGCACGTACCTCCCAGATGTTTTATGTCCACGAATCTGAACCGGGACAACTACTATAGATACTAAATATTTGGACAATTTTAGCAATTTTTCAAAAACACATCTGCAGTTGCTGTAATTCTAAAAACTATCTTAAGATAAAAACCTAATTCATGTGTCCAAATGACAAGGTTTTATCTCGGAGAGTTCAAATTATAAGGTTCTAACTCGTGGAGACCAAATAAAAAGGTGCTAAGGTAAACCGACCATTACTGGGACAACGTAAAAAATATGTGTAATATTGGGATTATAATAAATATTGTTAAGTAACTTGTATAAGGTAACGGGCCCTATTAGGGAACGGTTTCCAGGTAACAAAAAAAATATCGCCAATTACAAATGCTTGAGTAAACTGCTCAAAATAATCCACATATATTTTGAAAGATCAATATCTCTAGTATCAAAAACAAGTCGCAAAATGGTTATTCGTGATAATTAAATAACAATAAAAAGGAAAATTTAAAGGCTTAACATATCGCTATTATGGAACACTCTTTTCTCACTATCTCCTTGTGTTCCACCGGAACAGTCCCCTAATTGGAACGGGTACCCGTCATGCTGTGAAGCTTGGATCCAAATGTAAAAATGTATTAAAAGCATTAATAAATATTAAATAGTTATATATTTATTAAATTAACATGAATATTTCGAAAATATAATTGACCTAATATTTATTTATAAAACCAAGCATTCAAAAATTAAATGAAATTATGTAAATTTATTCTATTTAAAAAATGATCATTTTCAAAAATGAAAGAAAGTCCCTCTTAGTGTCAAATTTCAAAGATAAATATCAATAACTAAATATCAGAGTAAATCAAATAAATAGATAATCTCTTGTTACTTTTTAACTTAGATCTTTTATTTGTTTATTTTTTATATGTAATAAATACTTTACAATTTATTATTTGTGTTTATAATAATTCTGTATTTCAGTAAGATAAATTAGTAATATTTAATTGGTAAGTAAATTAATCTCTATGAAAAAGACGAGTGTTCAGCTAAACAAGTAAAATTGTCAATGAATAGATAGATTCTCAGTTGAAAATTATTAATTAAAAAAAAGTTTTAAACAATTTATTAGTATTAAATATATTATCCAAAAAATAGCTACATTTTCAAACAAAGTGATAGATTTTCAACTAAAATTATGAATCTTCAAATTGAATAGTAAAATTTTTAAACTACAATATGAATTTTCAAAGAAAAAAGATCAATTGTTAACCAAATAGTTGAATTTTAAACTAAAAAATATTGCTTTTCAACCAAAAATTGAATTAATAAATTTTAAGTTAGAAAATCATTTTCCAAACAACAAAATTGTGAACAAATTCTTAACTAAAATTATAAATATTCAACTGGAATATTTAGCCAAAATTGAATAGTTGAATTTTCAGTAAAAAAAGGATTTTCTATTAAAGAGATACATTTTTACCTAAAATGAAGTACTAGTTGAGAAAATGACATTTGCATTGAGACAAAAAAAGCATTTTTAAACAAAACCAAAAATTTCAAACAATTTATTATTAATAAACAAATTCTCAAAAAAACTTTTCCACTTTTATACAAAGTGGCTATTCAATCAAAAATTGAAAAGTTAAATTTTGAGTTGAAACAAATTAATTTCACGCAAAAAAATAATCTTGCAACAGAAGTTATATATTTAGAACTAAAATTATAAATATTTACATCGAATACTTGAATTTTCAATAACAATGATGATTTTTCAAACAAAAAGATTAATTTTTACAAAAAGGGCGAATTTTTAATTAAAAAAGCTCATTTTCAAACCAAGAATATAATAGTTAAATTTTCAGTTAAAAAGTTAATGCTAAACCAATGAGATGCATTTTAAACTAAAACGATCTAATATTGAAATAGATTTATTAAATTTGCTGTCTAAAAAGTTAATTTTGTAAAAAAACATTTTGACAAAATAGTATAATTTTCCACTAAAAAATAAATAAAATTTCAACTAGAACAAAATTTTGCGACTAAAATTATGAATATTTAACTGGTATACTTCAACTTTTAACCAAAAAGATGAATTTTCAAATCAAAAAATAATTTGTCAACCAAAAATGAAATAGTTAATTTTTTAGTAAAAATATTAATATTAAATTCCTATAAATTCCTATGATCCTCCTTTTTATTTTTACACACTCCATTTTCTCCATAATTTTTCCCATTTTTAATTAATTATTATAAAAAAACTACATTGAGTGCCATACCAAACAACCTATTAATACGTTTGTAGGTTATGTTTTAATTACGAGATTTTGTACCGAAATCATTTACTTAACAGTTTTTACGTTGATAATATTGTTTATAATATTGTTAAATAATATTTTTGAGCAGTTCTGAACCGTTCCATAATGGGAGCGATTCAAATCTTTTTTATAAACAAGTGGAAGCATGTATTTAAATTAAATAATATACATAAATGAAAATTAATAAATTTAATCCTGAAATGTCGTTTCTAATGTTCGGATTATTAATATTTTAAAAATCGCAAAAGTATAAATTTTCTAGTATTTTTGAAGTTTTCATTAATTTATTACCACAATTTATTTTTGTTCTGACGAGTTACACATTTAGTGAAAAATAATTTTTAACAAACTCCTCAAAATCTGTGAATGAGCCGCTGCAAAATTTTCCATTTTTTATTTCAAAAGTTTCCGCATTTACAATGTAGCTAGCTGCTTAGCTATATAGGTGTTTAATTAATTAGTAACTCATAAATTCAATTTTTCAATAAAAATTAGTAAGTATGCATTAGAATTTAATATTATAGATTTATAAATATTCGTAAAATTAATATTATCGATTTATTTCAAATTCAGATATTTGATAGTAAATTAACTTTTCTATTAAAAATTTATGTTTTTAAGTAACAAATATAAATCGTTTGAAGAAAACTTGTCTTCTTAACCTAAATTCTGTTGTTTTTGTAAAAAGTCTACTATTATATTTTTGATTTAGAATTGATCTTAATGTTATTTAATAAATAAATTGGAAAACGTTTTCAAACAATCTTGATTATTTTTTTGGCTAAAAATGGTATTATTTGGTCAAAAATTTTATTATTTTCTTTAAAAAATTGATTCTGTTTTTGAAAATGATATAATTTTGTTTAAAAGTCTTCCTGTTCGGTAAAAAATTCAAATTTTTTTTAGAAAATTCGTCTTTTTGACATTAAAATTGAACAGTTTGTTGAACATTTTTTTTCATTCTTGACTGAAAAATACTTTTTCATTGGTATTTCAACTATTTTGTTAAAAATTCGTCTTTTTGGTTCGAAAATTTATCATTTTAAATATAAATTTCATCATTTTTTAGCAAAAATGCAACTGTTTGGTTGAAAATTAATCTTTGTAGGTTGAGACTTCAAAAGTTTTATTGAATTTTTTTAAAATTTAATTCAACTGATTTCACTTTGTAATTAAAATATTTTTTGGTTGAAATGTGAACTATTATATTTTTTATAATAGTTCACCTTTTCAGTTAGCCTAATACTTCTATTTCCTAACAAATTATTGATTTTTAAATAAGAAAGACTAATTCTCTATTAAAAAATGAATTCTAATCCAAAAATGTAATAGTTGATATTTCAACCAAAAAATATTTTAATTCGAAATTAAACATACAGTTCAATTAATTTTTGTTTAAGTGACCACAAAAACAGTTCGACTTGTAACCAAAAAAGATTAAATTTCTACCAAAGGAGATGAATTTTCAATCAAATAATATTTTTTATGCAAAAAAGAAAAAATAGTTCCAGAAAATTGTTGAATTTTCTACTAGAAGAATATAATTTTACAAACCAAAAATATGAATTTTCAGCAAAAAAGTTAATTTTCAACGCAATACATTAATTTTATGTCGAATTATTGGATTCTCAAGCCATAAACAAGAGTTTCCTAGAAAACAGTTACCACCTACAATTATTTATTCTCAACCAACCAGTTGCATTTTTTCTGAAGAAAGTTGAAATTTATAATTAAAAATATAAATTTTCGAAACAAAAAGGTGAATTTTCAACAAAATAGTTGCCATAATATTCAAAAACTATTTTTTAATCAATAGAATATTAAACCAAAAAATAATTGAAATTATTTGAACATCTTTTCCAATGTATGTAATAATTTTAATTAAGATTAATTCTAAATAAAAAATATAATAGCTGCATTTTCAAACAAAAAGAATGAATTTTTATGCCACACATCTGAGAGGAATTTTCAAGTAAATCGATAATATTAATCGGAATTAGAATTTGAGGTAGCAATAAACTACTTCGAACAACTTTTTACAATAAATAAACAATTGAATGGTAAGCTAAGGGCTTATAAACAGTATTTTCAATATCAAATCAATCTAATTACATATCAAATCATTTTATATATATAATTTATAAAATATAATATAATTTAATATATAATTAATATATATATATATATTAATATATAATTTAATATATATAATATAATTTATATAATATATAATTTAATATAATAATCGTAAGTAAATTGTACCATTTAATTTTGATATATCCCATGGGATTTTCCTTGTTCCAGCATTGGCTTCTTTTATGTTTCACATTCACTTAAAGGCATACCCCAAAATTCTTGTCCCACTAATGGGCGATCAGAATAGCATAAAAAATATATATTTATATTAATTGACTATAAATTTAATAACGTATTTTTGTTCTAATCGATAAAATAATATATTAGCCACATATTATAACAATGTTTGTACCAAAAACTAAAATTTAACATTTAAAATATTGTTTTTATAAGGGTTAAATTTTGGTAACTCTCCCAGTAATGGTGGGTTTACCTTATAAAGTTCAAAACGCTGTCGTTCTCAATACAATTTTTATTATGTTTTTATTCATGGATGTATTCTTCGAAAATCAATAAATTTTAAAAAATATTTAGTATTTACATTGTTATCCAGAAGAGCATCAGCGACCTTATCTCTGTAGCACCTTTTCATTTGGTTTATCATAGATGGAAGCTTGTCATTTGGACATGTCGAAATAATTACATTTTTTTAAATAGAATTTTTGTTTTGCTCTGTCATTTAGTTTGTAGAATTATTCTGAATTACTCTATAATACTCTAAAACTTTTTAGAATATTCTAGAATTTTCTCGACTCTTCTGAAGTTTTAATGAAGTTCTGCAATTTTTTAGAATATTTTAAAATATTTTAAATGGTTTCGCATGTTCTAAAAAATCTTCTATAATGGAAAACTCTACAATGTTATTTCACTAAAATAATTCCTAAATATTTTTTCAATGTTAGCAATTTTTGGGGATCATATCCGGGCAGGCAGTGAAATTCAAAAAATGTCTTTCTAAGAAACACCATATCGATGTACCCAAATGACAAGGTTCCATCTCGGAGATTGTTTACGAATATTCTAAATTGTTCTAGAATATTCGAGTCTTTTATAGAATATTCTAGAATTTTCTAGACTCTTTCGGATTGAATTAGAATTTTTTAACGCTCTTGAATTGTACAGAATAGTTTTAGATCTTGTGAAATGATTCGGAATGTTCCAAAAATAATTCTACAATGGAAAATTTTACAATCTTCTGGACAGCAAGCAAAGGGTTGTAACACAAAAACTAGATAACCAATATTTTTCCGAAAATGGGTTTTTTTCATCAGAAATTCTTAAAAAATCATACAAGTTTTATGTTACAAGGATTTGTTTAAAATAATATTTTTATTATAGTAATAAAAGGATTCGTAATTAGAATCCAGATAACTGACTCTGTACATGTCTCCCATCTTGTCCTACTTTTTTTGAATTGCCTAACCTCTTATCTTTTTTCAAAACCTTCTTTTGATTATGTACCATTTCCTAAGTTTTCTGAATAGAGCAATATAAGGAAATACTTTCTATAAAGGAAATGCTTATAAAAGAAACTATTCGCCACTATTCTCAACATGAAAGTACCAATGAAATTCTATCCTAAAATCTTAAATTTTCATTTTCCACAAAAAGTCACTTTTAAACTATATTTTTTCAAATTATTATTGTTTATTTATAAAAAAACAACATATACCTTCATTCTTATTAAAGGTCTTTCAGCAAAAAATCGTCTATTATAGTGCGATCCCGTCACACTAAGAGATTATTTTCCCCGAGAATAATAATTTTTGTTGATAAAAACCTTTTTATTCCTATTCAATCTGCTTATATTTTGGGAGAATTATTTATTCGGAATTGGCTAACTTTTTCTACTGAAATTTATTTTTGTACATTTTAGCTACCCAACATTTCGGAAGAATTTTTTTTTATTTAACTGAAAATGGCACTTTTTATGGTGATCCGCAATCGAGCCTGTTTTAATTTTGAGTTTCTGTTACTTTGCGATTGTAAACTTCCACATTCTGTTTCTCGGAACTGGATAAGTTTTCTTAATCCTTCTTTTTTGTCCTCAAATCAGAAATATTTCAGTTCTACAGAACATTTTTTTTATCTTCAAATGTTGATTTTTATTTCATAGAAGGTTTTTTATCTCTATTGAAAAAATCCAATTTGTTAGTCATCTAGTTTTGTACTTCAGACCATCAACTGTCAATACTAAATATTTTTTCTATTTTGTGAACTGGAAAGTAACAAATCTATACCGACAGTAAGATTCCAAAAACAACTGAAAACCCACACCAAATGATTACAATTTCATATGGAATACAATTTTTTTTCCTGTTTTGTTTTGTCATTTAGTTTTTACGAATGTTCTGAATTATTCCTGAATGTTTTGAACTATTATAGAATTTTCCAAAATTCTTGCGAAACATCTGGAATTTTTTGAAATTTTAGAATCGTTCTTGAATTTTCTGACTTATTTCGGAATATTTTTAAATGGTCTGCAATGTTCCTATGATAATTTGTCAAGAGAAAATTTTAGAATTTTCTTCAGGAATATAGAATCATTTCGAATACTCAGGAATATTCTACAATTCTTTCAAACCTTCTCGAATATTTTTTGTATGATCTGGCAACAAAAAATTTAATTATATTTTTAATACTGAATTTAATAAAACAGCGTAAATTTCAATAAAGTGAAATAACTTCAACACTAGTCTAGTTTGCCAAAATTCAAAGAAACATTTTTAGTTTATATTCAATTTTTTAACATTTGCTTCTACTAAAACGTTTTCTTATTTCACATAGAAATGTGGACACTATTTATCGATACCTTTACAATGTAAGAATAATTTCTCCTTGCGCTTAGAAACCACTGTTCATCCCCCTTCCACAGAGAACAAATTTTGTTTCCTAATGTTTACACACCTTTAATATGGAGTTCTTGGTAAAGACGTGCCTTTATAATTTTATACAAAATTTATTTTTTTAACTTATTACTTAAAACATTTTTGGTTCATTATGTAACATTTCAGTTAAAAAAATTTCAGTTCGGACTGCAACTTTGTTTTGTTTGCCACATCTCGAAATGTAAACGAGGTATGATAATTCAATTTAGAAGATTTTAGCTCTCATTGATATCGAGGTCTGATAATATTCGGAACTATATCGGCGAATTATAAATTATTTTTTTATGTTCAGAAATTTAAAAAAAAACTATTTTACCTTGATTATAATCAAGAAAATCTTTTTTACATTAACGAACCATCCTCTACTGATGTCTAACTTTATTAAAAAAAGTTGAAAAAAAGTGTAAATCAGAACAAAGAAACTGAATCTTAAACCAGTTTGAAAAAGTCAGTCAGAACAAATTTTAAATCAAATTTATTTAACTAGGGTCAAAAAAATATTTGATAAATTAAAACGAAAATATGTTTGATTTAAACAAAACTTATTTGATTCCAACACAGCATTGTTTTATTTAAACAAATTTTACTTAAAACAGTCAACTTCAAATATTTTTCTGAGTGGTCGGATAAGATAACTGACATAAGCGAATAATTAAACTGTAATTTTTATTTAATTTTCTTCTTATACTCACAAAATAAGGGCAAATCAATACATTCATTTTGAATACATCAACAGTACTTCCCAGCGGAATTCCACTTTATTATAATTTTGTATTCTATTCAATTCCCTTCAGGTTAATACAAAAAAATAATTCGCAACTATGTTGCTGGTGTTAAGAGCAACCTAAATTTCACTCTCATCGCTCCGCTATTATAAACAAACTTCAGGATACATAATTCATTAAAAACAATAAACTCCAGGACTTTTGTTACATAGTATAGTTTCATCAGTCTGGTGTGAAAGGAAATACAATTCCTGGAACTGAGGAAGTCATATCTTGGGTTTTAAAGTACACAAGGAAAGAAACAAAGGATATTGAGAAAGGAGAAAAGAGAAAAGGTATGGAAAAGAGTGCAAAGAAGGGGGTGTGAGGTAAAAAGGGAGAAAAGGAGAAAAAGAGGAAGGACCCCCTGGGATTCATCGTTCGGCTATTTCTCGGTTCGATCGTAAAACCTAATGGGCGCATAAACCGCGAAAAAAAGCTTCGTTATAGAAAACCTCGACGCTTGGACGTTATTAGCACTTTATGTTAATCACCATTTCGTTTGGAACGTCGAACGGCCTTAAATCGACCAGCCGAACAACCCAAGTCTCTCGTAAATTCGATTCACGACTCGACTCTCGATTAAAATCAATTTTCGAAGGGGTGCCATAAGTTTCCCCATTCCACTTTCTTTTTTCCGTTCATTTCATTGGCAAATTAACTCCCATGAGAGTCAGGATTCCTTAAAAAAGGTTTCATATTCACAAATAAGGGGCCGTTTAAAAACTAAGTCATCCTGTCAGGGGGTGGAGGGTTAACAGGTTTTTTGACAATTGGTGTAGCCGAATGTGACGTCAAACATT
>JAWWLR010000166.1:29885071-29895949 GCA_035041075.1 Acraspis erinacei | reverse complement strand
TCGGATTAAAATAACTAGAAATTTTTTAACCAGGCGCGTCTAGTAACTTTAACCAGAACTTTTTTTTGAGTGTATGTAGATCCTTCTTAAACTTATTTAAGTCCTAAAATTGCAGGTTCAAAATAGGACTAAAATTTTTACCCTGGAAGGACCTGGCAGGTCCTTAATAGGTTCTCGCCATTATTTCTGCTTTATACCTAAAACTGCTTAAAGTGGATATATGCAGGACTCAGAAGGACTAATTTAGGACCTTAATCGTATATAGATATAAGCCCTGTATAGATCCTTCCTAAAAAAACTTAAGTCCTACAATAGCAGGTTCAAAATAGGACCAAAATTTTGACTCGGGAACTGACACAGAACAATGGTTTAAAATTTTTTTGTATATTTTGGGTTTTAAAAATAACCAGAGCTTTTTTTGATTTTTTACACAGAGTGAAGATCTGAAGAACTATTGTAACCAGTGGAATATGTTAATACACTTTTAAGCGGATCGTATATTGTGCTGAGTATTGAATATTTTTATTAATTTGAAAAGAGTATTTTATTTAGGAAAAATTGTGATTAAAAAATACGTCAAATCTCACCGTAAATATCCAGGATGCAAAAAATTCCCCAAAGTGAAAAGCATCAGTGGGAAATTATCAGTGGAATCGACAAACGAAATGATTGAGATTTAAATAATTGAAATCAAAGTTGGCCAAGTAGATTAAAAGGGAAAAAGCTATGAACTTTGCGAAATTTTATCTTTTTTTAACAATAATAAACTTGCCATGATTGAAGCTTTTACCCGTTCTTAATACACTTTCGAAGCTCTGTCTTTTATACAGTTTAATACATTTTGATATCTTTTAAAATTAATTGGCGAACTTTTATTTCAATTAGTTCAATTTTAACTTCAATTTCAATCAATTTCTTTGTTGATTCTACTGATAAATTTTGACTTTGTGCAATTCTTTTCTGCGTAGATGTTTTTTGTGAGATAATAATTTACTAGTGGAAAAAGATTATTTTCCCCAATTATTTTTTGCATTCCCTCTAGCATGTAATATAAAATATATCAAAATAATTTACAGTAAATGGTTTCAGAAATGCGCGAAAATTTCTCTAATTTAGTTCGATGGTTAATTGTGTAATTCTGAAACCAATTCGTTGTAGTAATACAAAGTATATAGATAAGAATGTCTTCTTTTCTGCCTCCGAAGGGCGATATCAATCCGGCATTCTATGGCGATAAAATTTTCTGGAGAATTAATGGGGAAAAGTTTTCGCAGACTCCGGGGATGAGATGATAGTGAGTGTCGGAGTGGTGAATAGGACAAAAGAGACGATCGTCCTCGAGTAAAAGCGAAATCAAGAGAAAGGGGAGTTCGCTTCTGTATCTGTATTTATTGCTATTGCGAGGGAAGAATGAACATTGAGCAGTATCTCAGTATCTCTCCATTTTGCCCTGAAATGAGTTGATTTTAATCTCACAACTATTCTGCAAATAGGCAATAGGAAATATCAAATTATAATCAACTCTATACACAGATCTATTTAACACAAATGTACATTTATAATTTTTATCGGTCCCTTCATTTCTGATGCTCTATTATACCGAAATTCTCATTGGGAATAATTTTTTTTATTAAATATTAGTTACTTCGATACATTAGGATATACACAAAAATAAATTTTTGTTTATGTGTCACCCCCTCATTTTTGTATCCTTTGTTAAAAATGGAATGTTGTATATTTTTTCAGATGACAAAAAAACTCTAATTCTGAATAAGCGCAAATTTTATAAAATCTAATTAGTAATTGAGTATTTTCAATAATGAAGTAGTAATATTTGATTATTTTACTAAAGAAATAGTAAAGAATCAGTCCAAGAAGAGATTAACAAGGGACCTCCAGTAAGACTAAAAGAAAAGCTTCCACAATAGGCGTCTAAAACCTAATTTTTATAATTTTTCTTATTATCTAACCACTGACACCTAATAAAGAAAAATGTAACTTACATAGAAAATTGTATCATTGCCTCCATTTTACATACAAAAAGCTTCAATTTTAGGCATCCCACGATAAAATCGGACTAAAAGAAAAACCTCTAGAATAGGGGTCTAAACCCCCAATTTTCATCATTTTTCTTATTTTTTAACCAGTAATACCTGAAAAAGAAATATCACACTCGTAGAAAATTGTGTTCTTATCACCATTCAACATTCCAAGACCTTCAATTTGGCCCATCCCCGAAAAAAATCGGACTAAAGTAAAAGCTTCGCGGACAGGGGTCTAAAAACACAATTTATCTAATTTTGCTTTTTTTAAACACTAATATAAAAAAAGGAAAATGAAATCTAGCCAATTTTATTTTTTATCTTAATTTTATATTCCAAGAGCTTCATTTTGAGATGTCACCGAAGAAAATCAAACAAAGTAAATGCTTCCAGCATATGGGCTTGCACAAAAAAATTTGTATAATTTTTTATTTTTTAACCACTAATATAAAAAAAAGACAAATTTAATCTAGAAAATTGTGTTTTTATCTTGTTTCTACATTCAAAAAGTTTCAGTTTGAGCCACCCCTAAGAAAATCGAACTAAAAAATAAATGTTTCCAGCACTTGGGTTTAAAAAATAAAATTTTCATCATTTTTCTTATTTTTTAACGACTGATCTGAAAAAACATGTACCATAGCAAATTGTATTTTTTATCATAAATCTACATTCAAAGAGTTACAGTTTGAGCCCCCCCCCCCCAGACAAAATCGTATTAAAAGAAAAGCTTCTAGAATATGGGCATACAATGCCAATTTTCATCATTTTCCATATTTTCTAGCCACTGATACCTCAAAAATAAATGTATAACATACTTAGAAAATTTTATTCTTATCTACATTCGACATTAAAAGAGCTTCAATTTGAGACACCTCCGAAGAAAATTGGACTAAAATAAAAGCTTCCATGATAGAGTCTCAAAACGCAATTTTTCTAATTTTGCTTATTTTTTAACCACTAATATTAAAAAAGGAAATATATAATATATATACTATAATATTCAAAATAAAACGATATGATATCTGGCTTATTTGTTGGCGTTTTTGAGAAGCATCGATCGACCTATTGTTAAACCTTTATGAACTACCATTAGTACCGATTTATAAAGTTTCAAAAAAATGATGTATTAATAATGTTCATATGAGGAAACCTTTCGATATTCAAAATACGATAATACTAGATTCTGAATGTTACATATTTGTTCGCTTCCTTGAGCAGCATCGATTGACCTATTGTTGAACATTTTATAACTCACCAGCATTGATTATGAAGTTTAAAGAAAATTGGTGTAGTCTGTTTATATGAGGAAAACTTTGTTCAGATCAGGAATAGTACAGTACTGTATTTGACATGTTTGTTTTCGTCTTTAAGAGACGTTGAAAGGCCTATTGACAAACCTTCCATGACCTCTTGTGACCGATTTATAAATTTAAAAAGTATATTGTTTATCTGCCTGTTATGAGAAAAACTGTTTTAATATTGCCAATACAGCCGTAAAGTATATGACACATTTGTTTGCGTCTTCCTACCTACCATAACCTGCTCATATTGTTTTTAAATTGTTTGACAACATTATTTTCCTTCTTTATGAGAGGATTTTTTTGATATTAGAAATATAACAGTACTAAATTTTATATAACGTTTCACGTCTTCGAGACACGTGAATTGATCTATTTACGAAATGTGATGAACGCATCCTTGGTTAATGAATAGCTAATTATATAAAGTATAAAAAAGTTACATCGTTTCTATGAGGTTTTAATTTGGAGTATAAAACTACCGTGAGTTAAACATTTGTTCATAATAACATAACACATCAATTTACATTTTTGTGCTGGCCCTCTGATTTTCGGCAAGACAGAAACAATAAGCTTGAAAAATATTGAAAGTATCTATTTTTTTCTTTTGGTACGGAAAAACCTCCCTCTAAGAGGAAGTAAGTTTATTTCATACCTATAGGGAAGCAAAAATCTCATAAAATGAGCACGAATAGATAGAACCCTACTACCCTAGTACTCTTACCTTGCCTAATTTAAAATTAAAGCACATGCATTAAAATTAAAGCACATGTATTGGAAGTTTTTTCCACTCATGTAACTGAAAATTAATGAACGCGTAAATTAAAGTTAAGATACCTGGAACTATCTTTTCAATTCAAGATACATGAAATTTAATGTACATTATTGGAAAAAACTTCCAAAACATGTGAATTAAAATTCAGTCAGATATTTCTAACAGTGTACTAACCGAACGCGCTCGAGAAGCGAGCAGTGCGCATGCAACTGCGCACTTCTTTCCGTTACGATATCTTATATTTCCGTTACCATTCAGGAATTTTAGGAAAATTTTCTTAATTTTCAGAAACCGCTTCTGAAGTTATAATAAAAATTTAGTAAGTTTACTATAAGCTACTGAATTACGTTTTCAGAAACCTAATTTCCTAAATTTCGGGTACTTTACTATTTTAAATGTGTCTGAATTTTCCGATAATTTCTAACAGGGTGCACAATATATCGAAGATGCCTTAGAATAAATCCTAGGATTAAAAAAGGTTTGAATAATTTTAAGCATGAGGATTTTGAGCCGTTGTGGACTGCTACTTTATTATTAATTCATGCTCTTTACGTATATTTACGTACTCAAAGAGTCTGGCCGTAAAATATATATTAAACCTTGGCGCATGAATATGCATCGCGTCAAGTTTTCAATTTTCTGCAAATACTTTAAAGGGTCCCTTTTATAAGTTTTACGACCAGTAAAGGTAGCTCACCTGCTGGGATTAACATTATGCCTTATTAGATTCACATACATACATTGTCGTCCAGTTTTTTACAATTTTTTTATTAAGAAGACGTCTTCTTTGCTCAATATACAATATTAAATACGAAATATAAAATCTACAAAAAACGAAAAAGAACCTTAAAATATCACAAAAGTACTGTTTTATTTCTATTGAATCGTAGCTTGATTTAGAATCCTCAAATGTATAATAATTATATGCAATTCATTTTTAAAACAGTAGATTTGACTCATCGAATTTATCAAGGATGCTTTAGCTATATTTTATTACAGGATTAAAACTAACTACAAGTTAAAAATAAGATAAATACAAGTGACTAATTAAATGTGTGAAGTTAACTGTTTATATAATTCAAAATGACTGATATAATCAAAGAATGTTACAGTTAAGATAATTCAAAATTACTGATTTTAACAGTAGATGCTGCTGAACAGATAAATTCATTTTTATTTGTATAAAATACGTCATCTTTGTTTAAAATTCATCTTTATGGTTAAAGTATCATCTGCTGGTGATTAAAAATTTAAATTTTCAGATTGGAATATGATATATTAAATCTTTGGTCAATATTGAACTTTTTGTATTGAAAGTACAACTAACAATTAAAAAGTTGAACAACTTTGTTAAAAAATAACTTTTTTTTAAAGATTCATCACTTATGTTAAATCTATATTTTTTATAATAATTTAAGTATTTCTATGAAAATTAAATTTGCCATTACAAATTAAATTTTTTATTAGCGTAATAAAAATATTTTTTGGTTACTAGGAGTTCAGCTTTGTGGTAGAAAACTCATTTTTCTGTTAAATTTCGCTGTTTTAGTTTTAGAATCAAAATATTTGTTAGTAAAAAATTAAAGCATTAGGCTGAAATTTGAACTAATTTGTTAAAAAAAAAAAAAATTTTGCTAAAGATTGATCTTTTTAATTGATAATCCATCTCTTTTATTAAAAACTTTATAAAATGAAAATTTAGCATTTTGTGACAACTTCATCTTTACTGATAGAAATTAAATATTTTTTTTTCAAAATGCGTCTTCTTGGTTTAATTCAACTCTTTTAGTTTTAAACATAGAATATTTTTTGGTTAAGACATTAACGGTTTTTTAATTTAGATTAAAAATGTTTTTTTATTTGAACTTTGTTTTTAAGTCTAAATAATTGGTTAACAAATCTTTTTTCAAAGATCTATCATTTTAGTGGAAAATTCAACGGTTTGATAAAAATTTAAGTACTGCGTTAAAAATTAATTTCATCAATTGAAAATTGAGCTTTTTTAATTGCATTGAAAATTCGTCTTGTTTGTTATTAATTCCTAGTTTTCTTGGCTAACATTATTTTGTAAGTAAAAACTTAAGTTTTCAATTTTTTGTAACAACTGATCTTCTTCATTGGATAATTCAACTATTTGATTAAAATTTCATATATTAGGTTGAAAAATATTCTTTGTTCGTGAAAAATAAATTATTGTTGCTGAAAATCTTATTTTTTGTTCAATTCAACGATCTTTTTTTTTAAATTGAAATATTTTTACTTAAAATATAAAATAAAAGTAAGCTTAAACAAAACGCTTAATTCTCTGTTTATTGAATTATTATTTTTGTTTAAAATTCGTATGCTTGATTTAAAATTGAACTACTTTCTTGAAAAATCGCTGATTTTGGTTGAAAATTAGTTTTTTTTTATTCATAAATTCAACTTTTTGACTGACAATTCTTTTATTTATTTCAACATCGCCTTTTTGTTGTAAAATGAATAATCTTTGGCGAACAATTTGTTTACTTTTTTCTCAAATTCATCTTGTTGGTTTAGGTTTACACGCCTTCGTCAAAAATTAATTCTTTTGGTAAAAAATTCCTCATTTTAGTTGAAGATTTATATTATTTGTTGAAAATTTAACCAAATTTTACTTTATGCTTAAAAATTCAAACATTTTCGTGAAAATTCAAGATTTTTGTATAAATATAAACTCCTTGGCAAAAATTAATTTCCTTGCCTAAAAGTAAAACTTATTGGTTCAAAGTTGTACTGCTTTATTAAAAATGAATTTATCGGGTCAATTATTTCTCACTTTAGTTAAAAAAAGTCATCTGTTTGGTTGGACAGTTAACAATTTTGTTAAAAATTCGTTTTTTTTGGGTTTGTACTTTAATTTGTCTTCGTTGAAAATTTAACTTCAAGTTTCAAAATGTATTTATTTTCTTGAAAATAATCTTTTTGAGAAAAAATTAAGTTTCTTTAGGAAGACTTCGATAACTTGCTTAAGCGCTGAACTGCTTCGTTTAAAATTCATTATTTTGATTAATTATTTATAATTTGTTGTAAAAATTTACGGGTTTAAATAAAAATATTTAAAAACTTGGTTAACATTTTTGTTTAAATTATTCTAATTTATTAGCAAGTCCAACTTTTTAATTTTAAAATTAATATATTCTATTGAGGTATCGTCTTTTTTATAAATTAATCTTATTAATTGTTTGGAAAATCCTACTACTTTGCTAAAAGCTTCTTGTTGAAAATTTATTTATTTCATTGGAAATTTTTCTTTTTTCCAGAAAATAATCTTTTTGAGAAAGATAAAGCTTCTTTAGAGAGACTTCGATTTCTTGCTTAAACGTTGAACTGATTAGTTGAAAATTCATTATTTTGATTACTAATTTATCATTTCTGTGAAAAATTTACCTGTTTAATTAAATGTTTAACTATGCAAAATGCATTCTTTTTGTTGAAAATTCTACTGCTTGGCTGAAAGTCCAAATTAGTTGTTAAAAAATCATTCTTTTGGTGTATGATTCCTCACTTAAGTCAAAAATGTATCTTTTTATTCAAATTTAAATATTCTGTTAAAAATTTATTTATTTGATTTAAAATTCTTTGTTTTTTTTAGAATATAATCTTTTTGAGAAAAAATTAAGTTTTTTTAGAGAGAATTTAATTACTTCCTTAAACGTTGACCTGCTTAGTTTAAAGTTAATTATTTTGATTATTGAATTATGATATGCGTTGAAAATTTAACTGTTCAATTGAATAATAAGCCATTTTTTAAACATTTTTATTTAAATTTACATCCTCTTTTTTATCAAATTAATCTTCCTGGCAGAATTTTTTTTTAAACTTCGACTACTTTGGTGAAAGTAGCTTTGTCAAAAATTCATTCTTTTGGCTTATGGTTCCTCATTTTATTTAAAAATGCATCTGTTTGTTTTTAAGTATTATGTTGAAAATTCATTTATTTCGTTAGAAATTTGTCTTATTTCAGAAAGTAATCTTCTAGAGAAAACATTAATTTTCTTTAGAGAAACTTCGATTACTTGCTTAAACGTTGAACTGCTTAGTTCAAAATTCATTATTTTTATTATAGATTTATGATATGAGTTAAAAATTTGCTTCTTTAATTAAATAATAAACAATTTGTGTCACATTTTTGTTTAAATTACCATCGTCTGTTTTTATAAAATAATCTTATTTGCAGAAAATTCCTTTTTTTAAATTCTACTACTTTGCTAAAAGTAGCTTTCTTATCAAAATTTATTTTTTGGTTTAAGGTACCTTATTTTACTGAAAACTGTATCTGCTTGTTTCAATTTAACTATTTTGTTGAAAATTTATTTAATATATTTCATTGGAAATTTGTCTTCTCTTCCAGAACATAATATTTTTGAGAAAAAATTATGTTTCTTCAGAGAGACTTCGATTACTTGCTTAAACGTTGAACTGCTTATTTGAAAATTCATTATTATGATTATTGATTAATGGTATGCGTTGATAATTTACCTATTTAATTAAATATTAAAATATTTGTCTAAAGTTTTTGTTTAAATTGACATCTTCTTTTTTTATAAAATTAATATTCTTGGCAGAAAATCATTTTCTTTTAAATTCTACTACTTGACTGAAAGTAGCTTTGTTAAAAAATCATTCCTTTGGTTCATGGTTCCTCATTTTAGTTAAAAATTCATCTGCTTGTTTCAATTTAACTATTTTGTTGACAATTTATTTATTTTGTTGGAAATTTGTGTTTTTCCAGAAAATAATCTTTTTGAGAAAAATTTAGTTTCTTAGCAGAGACTTCGTTTACTTGCATAAACTTTGAACTGATTCGTGGAAACTTTATTATTTTGATTAATTATTAATTTTTTTTTGTGAATTTACCTGTTCGATTTAATCTTTAACTATTTTTCTTAATTTTTTCTAAATAATTTTTTTAGTAAAGAATCAAACTTTTTAGTTTGAAAATTCATATATCTTGTCGAGCTATCGTGTTTCCTTTTATTAATGAAATTAATCTTCAAGCTTTTTTAAAAATCCATTATTTTGCTTTATCGTTTCTCCTGTTACTTAAAAATTCATCTGTTTGATTAAATTTAACTATTTTGTTGAAAACTTGATTTTTATTGTTAAGAATATCTTTTAGTAAAAAATTCAACTTCTCGTTTAAAAATGTGTGTACTTTGTTATAAATTCTTCTTATTTGGCTAAAAATGGACCTTTTTGGATGGAAATTCAACAGTTTCGATAATTTAAAACGACCAAATTCACCGATGAGTCAAACTAGTTGATTTGAGAAATCACTTCTGACTGGTCAGTCGCCGAATCCGCAATACTTGAATCAGTCAAAATTGACCTTGAATCATTGAATTTTGACTGATTCAAAAGTAGAGTTTATAAATGGGTAATTTCGTTGACACATGACATTATCCATCGTTAGAGTTGATTATCACTGTTGAGCGCGAATGAGCAGGAGAAAGGGTTAAGAGAGCTAGAGGGTGAAATTTCCCCGACTGCGATAATTTAACAGTCAATTAGGTCGCGTTTCGAGCTGCCGAACTCGACAGCGATAATATCGACTGGTGAGCGTTATTTTGCTGAAATCGCTAAGTCCTGCTTCTGTCTACGAGTTCGGGTTTCCTGGATTCAGGTGCCTTCGCCTCGTCTCGATTCGACCCCTTTCTAACCTATTCCACCTCATGATTTCCACCCTGCTGTAACAGAAAAGCAGACACCCCTTTCCCCTCTTTCACCCCCGTAATTGTTTGATTACTCAGCACGTTGCTGAGCCACGCTTAAACTCAAACTAAGGCCCGTAAAGGCTTCCTACTACGGCTATTAACATTAGGTGAAGGGGTGATCGCACGCCGCGGAGATCATCACTGGTGAACGTTAATTAGCCAAGCTTGGATACTTAATTGACTCCCACACGTCGGCAAGTCATCCAGCAAGTTCCTTCAAAGATTTCATCAATTATTTCTTAGTCTTGTGGCTCATAATTTTTTGAGAGCATCAAGCTTTTTAAAAAGTAGCGCTAAAAATTTCTGAGGGTGTCTTCCTAGGTCCTGATGAGAACACTAAGGAAAACTTAGAGATTCTCTAAGTAGAGTTATATCACAACTTTCCACTGTTTTGATTGCCTACGATTGAACCAGAACCAGCAGTGGATGTAAGGCGCGAGATTTTCAAATAAAATTTTACAATAAACTTACAATTTTAAAGAATAAAATGAGGAAGAATATCACATGAAATATATGGGGCATCCCGAAAAATATTTCCCACCAAACTTTTTTTCATGTAAAATATTTCTGCATCATCATCATAATGAGAAGGTATTGGTTTTATGTGAAAAATGACTTTCGGGGATTCCCTCAAATGTCAATGTTTTGAGACCACCTGAGTCAGCAAAAATAGTTTTTAAGTCGGATTCTGTCTCGCCGTTGTCGTTGTAGTAAACACGCTGACATTTGAAGGAATTATTCAATTCTATTGTCCTTTGGCACACTTTATAAGGTTATGAAAAGAAAGGTCGAGTTCAATAGCCAGCTTCTTTTGACTTAAATTTATAAGTTAGAGCATTTTAAAAATTTTTGACACCACTTTTTTAATATTTGAAAATTCTGTCGACATCTATTTATAGTAAACCAAAATCAGAACAATTTATCCCTATTACTTATGTATGACACCATTAAGCATTTTTTCATGCAGGCTCTCGTGTTTCTAAGGCTTCTTATGTCTCTTTTAACAAGGGTCTCATTCACACATTCCA
>JAWWLR010000166.1:29842268-29856191 GCA_035041075.1 Acraspis erinacei | reverse complement strand
TATATTTACATACTTTTAAAATAATTTTTCTTTCTTTTCTTAAAGTGCTTCTATAGATTTAAAACAATTTTTCAGTCCGGGACTGAGAAAAAATTCCGATTAAAAATTATAAATTTTCCACAAATAAAGTTAATTTTCAAACGAATAGTTGAACTTTTCCATAAAAAAACATAAATTTTCTAATTAAAAAAGTTTTAAAATTTGCAACGAAAATTTTTTTGTATGATAGCAGTTCAACTTTCAAACAAGTGGATCAATTTTAACCACATAGTTGAGTTTTAAATTTCAACAAAATGGTGATTTTTTAAGCCAAAGATATGAATTTGAACTAAAATGATGTGTTTTGAGCCAAAAAATTGAATCATAAACAAAATACATGCCTTTTTAAGTTGAAAAGAGAAATTTACAATGAAATAGTTGAAAATTCAACCAAAAATTTAAAGTCGTTAAATTTTGAGTTTAAACATTTAATTGAAAAAATAATTTCCAATTTCAAATAAAATAGATACATATTTTAGAGCAACAACAAATTTTTTATAAACGGAGTTCAACTTTCCAACAAATAGTTTAATATTAGACAAAAAAAATGTTTTTGAACCAAATGATTTAATTTTAATTGACAAAGATAAATTTCTCGAGAATAAAGTCGTTAAATTTTCTATAAAAAGATTAATTTTTTATCACAAAAATAATATTTAACAAAGCAATTATATTTTAAATAAAAGAGGAACATTTTTAACCATGAAGATTTTTTTTCTACCAAAAAATATGAACTTTCATAAAATTACATGAACTTTCCAATATTAAAGTTAAATGTAAGGCAAAAAAAGTAGATTTTAATTTTCAAGTAAAGATGGAAAATGTTAATTTTGGACTACAAATGTAACATTGTAGTTGTCAACCAATAATGGGAAAGTTATTTTTCAAATGGAAAAATGAAGTTTTAACGAAAAAAAATAAAAATAAAAAAAGAGTTGAATTTTCAATTAAAAAACATTCTTCATTGAAGAAAAAGGAAAAAAATCAAATTGTTGAAATATTAATCTAAAAAGTGGAATTTGTTACTACTATTGTTAAGAAAAGAAGTAACCATTCGAAAGAAACCATTTACAAGACATCACTGTTTTTGTGACTTAATTAATGACGCAAAAAAAGTAAATTAATCAATAGATTATCGTTTTTTATTTTATAATTAATAAAAAAATTGTTTATAATAAACCGATGGAATTGTACAATTCTTTTCACCCTTTTGTGATTCATTTTATACAGTCCATTCGTTCGAGGGCGGATCGTTTTCAAAAAGATTTAATCCAGAACAAAGAAATTGTCACATGCCAAGAGATTTTTTCAAACCGACCATTGTCACCTCTCAATCTCGAGAGTTTTCATTCTCCCACATAGGACCCGATCGAACCCGTTTTTTTCTTTTTATTCTGCACTCCTTCCCCTACGATAAGCATCTTACGTGATCTTATGGGATCCATAGATTCGGAAAAAAGGAAAAAAAATTTATTTCAAATCTTCAGAGTGGAAGAAACCTCTTTGAAGAGTTTGGATCCACTTGACCGACTTTATACGGACGTTTGTCAATTTCGCGGCATCACGCAGCGCTATTGCGTTTTATAGCCGGATCAAACTTGAAGATCGAAGTTCACCTGCGTATGCACTTTGTTAGATTTTTTAATCCAGTGGTTCGTTGAAAAAAGTATATTATATCAAATAAAAAAAGTTATTCTTATTTGAAAAAATATTAATTCATAAGTGGGACAATATAAAAAATGTGACAATGCCTTATCACAGGAATATTATAAACTTCTATTTAGATGAATAAATTTCTTCATCATGGGGTTTTATTGAGCCTATTTTTTAGAATAATATCATATTTGTGCATTTTGCTAAAAAAATATTTTTAATAATATAGATACATTCTAATAATATAGATTTTAGTAATTAATTTTTATATTTTTATTTTAATAATGTTTTAAAAATAGATAACTTTTTTCTGCAGCTTTGAGTTAGGCAACTTCATTCATATTTTAAGATTCGCTCTTCTCCCTCTTACCCATTTATTTTGAAGAATTATATTTGTTTCCGATTTTTTAAGAAACTTTCACGTTTTTCCGTCTTTCTCGATTTTTTCTTTATATTCGAATTAAATAATTAATACCCATTAAGAAAACCCCAACTATTCATGATTGAAAAATCTACTATTATATGCTTAGCTTGGAATTAATATAATTTGATTATAAATTCTATTTCGTTCATAAATTTAATTATTTTATTGAAGCTTCATTTTCTTTTTATTGAGAAACATTTTTTTTAAAACTAAAAATGTTACCATTACATTTTTGGTTACAACTTCATATTTTCAATTCGAAATTTGTTGTTTTTTTTAGGTAGAAAATGAATTTCCATGTTAATAAAGTAAGTTTTTTGTTTAAAAATTCAAACGTTTTGTTGTAAAATATTTTGTTGAAAATTTAACTATTTGGTTAAATATCATCCTCTTCGATTGAAAATTCAACTAATAGGTAATCTAGAAGTTCGTCCTTTATAAGTTGAAAAATGAACTATTTGTAAGAAAATTCATGTATTTAATTTAGTTTTTTTAAATTTATTCTTAAACAGAAAATTTGACAATTCCATTTTTAGTACAAAAAATTCATTTCTAGATGCAAATAGAACGATTTGGCTTAAAATGCATCTTTCTTCATTACTACTTTGTCTAGTTGGTTGAGGATTTAATTAATTTGTCAAAAATTAATTTTTTTTAGTGCAAGTGATTGAGCATTTTTATTTATGTATAAAATTCATCTTTGAAGGTAGAAGAGTCATGTTTCTTGTTTGAAAATGAAGTTTTTTATAAAAAATTTAACTGTCTCTTAAAGAAATAGACATGTTAACTTGAAAATTAAATTCTTTGCATAAAAGTTTAAACTATTTTGTTTTAATGCAATACATATTTCTTGTTATTTAGACAACTTTCGCTGAGTTTTCACTGTCAGTAATAAAATTTTCATTCGGTTTAAATTTTCAATCAAAGAAATCATAATTTAAAAAAAGTTTTTAAATAATAAGATTAATTCTCAAAGTAAAAAAGATACCTTTTCAACAAAACAATACATTTTCAACAAAATAGTTGCATTCTTAACCAGAAATGAAACAGATCAATTTTTGTATGAGAAAATTAATTTTCAACCGAAGAACAAGGAATGTTCCACAAAACAGATACAGTTTTTCCACCGCAGAAATAATTTTTTAACTAAAATGATAACTCATGATCCAAAAAAATAAACTCTCAACAAAGTAGAGCTACTTTCAAAGAAGTAATTTAAATTTTAACCAAATTTAAAAATTTTCAACCATAAAATATGAAGTTTCAAATAAAAATTTAATAGTTGATATTACAAATAGAAAATATTTTTCTTTTTATTATTAAAAACAGTGTAATTAATTTTTAAAAAACTAATTTGTAACTAAAAATGATCCATTTTCAACAAAAAGTGGAATATTTGAATTTGCCATTAATAAAACTAATTTTCAAACAAAATATATTTTAATTTCGAATAAAAAAGAGTTCAATTCTTCCTTAATGATAAATTATGAACCAACTAGGTTCATTTTCTACCAATAAAAACAAATTTTTCTAATTAATAACGTTTACTAATGGAATCAGTAAATTTAAGGGGCCTAAGCGAAGACATTATGACTCAACAAAAGAACTAAATTTTCAACCAAAGAAATGATTTTTTAACCAAAAAGATAAATTTTTCAAAGAAGATTAATGTTCTCCCAAAAAAGTTTATTTCTCAACAAATTGCATGAATTTTTGAATTAAAAGTTCAAATTTCTACTAAATAAGATAAATAATTATCCGAACCTGGAGTAGTTAAATTCTTAGCTAAGAAACTATTTTTCAACAAATTCAGTAAATTTTTTAACGAAAAGAAATTCCGTTATAATGATGAATCTTTAATTTAAAAAATGGATTTTTACCAAGTATCTGCATTTTTGACCGAAACGATGAATTTTCAATGAAAAAAAATTATTTTTTTACCAAAAAAATCTCTTAGTTTTATTTCTAGTTATATCAAATTATTATTTGACAAAACTTATTTTTAACAAAAATTTACCTTTTTAATAAACAAAATTAATTGTAAACAAGACACGTGAATTTTCAACGAAATAGATACATCTTTAACCAAAAATGTAATAGGTTAATTAAAATGATGAATCATCAAAACAAAAATGAATTTTCAATAACGTAGTTCCAATAACCAGAAAGATTAATATCCAACGAAGCAGTTGCATTAAAAAAATTTTTAACTAAAAATACGAGTTTTTAACCCAGACAGATTATTTCGTTAATACAGAAAAAAATAAATTCATAAATAAATTGTGGAATTTTGATACCAAAAAGACCAATTTTCTCCAAACAATATTTTATTTTATACTGAAAATAGAAATTTTCAATAAAAAAGTTAATATTTGATAAAACAGTTGTATTTGAAACGTAATTGACGAATTTTCAACAGAACAGTTTTCTTTTTAAGAAAATCAAATTTGGCACAAAATAAGTTTTTGGAAAACGCTGTTCCTACACAATTTTCTTCTACACAAAATATATTGTACACAAGTATAATGATCAGATTCTTACTACGCAAAACTGTGTCTACACCAAATTTTTCATACACAGAATTTAATAATGTTAAATATACTTTTATTTTTTTCCGACAAAAAATATTTTTTAAAAAATGTTCCCTACACAGAATTTAAATACTGTTATATTTTTCCTACAGAATATTTTTTCTACACAGAAGATTTCCTACACAGAATTTTATATTGTTTAATACTATTATTTTTTCCTACAAAAAATATTTTCTACACTGAATAAGTATATTAGGGTGGTCCAAAAATGCAACGCAACTTTTTTTCACTCTAGAGGGCAATACACCCCCCCCCACCCTTCAGTTTCCTATTTCCCGAGAAAGAAAATCCGTAATTTTAATTTTTTGGTAAAATCCCATTTAATTAACATGGGGAAATTTGGAATTTTCGAAAAATCGAACCCATGTTCCAGGGTTTCATCAAAACGTTCCAAGTTCCAAGTTCCACACTCCCTGCAGCGCCACAAATACAACCCAAAAATAAAAAAACTACATTTTCACGTATTAATGTTCCTCTTAGCAATTTCCGTCTTGTTGTTCACACAAATATTCACTAATGGACAATATCAATATTTAAGATGACTTTTTAAACAATTTTCAACCGTTTAAAAACATGAAAATTATTTTTAAAATTATTTATGACCAAAAGATATAAAAATAATCATATTTTCTGATTTAAATGTAATTGTTTTTGTCATTTTTTGAAGTAGTAAATTTTTCTAAAAACATTACTTAATTATTCATTGTCTATTTTTAAAATTTATAAAAGTTCAGCCAGATATTAACTTTCTTTTTAAAATAATAGCATTAAATAATATAAAATTCTGTGGAGGAAATCTTCTGTGTAGAAAAAATGTTGCGTAGGAAAAATATAACAGTATTAAACTGTGTGTAGGAAAAATTTTGTGTAGAAAAAGGTTTGTGTTGAAAAAATATAACAGTATTAAATTTTGTGTAGGAAATATTTTGAGTTGAGGAAAAAGTAAAAGTATTTAACAATATTAAATTCTGCGTAGGAAAAATTTTGTGTTCAAGAAGTTTTGTGTAGAAAAAATATCATCAGTATACTTGTGTACAATATATTTTCCGTAGAATAAAATTGTGTAGGAACGAGTGAAACCCAAACGTTATAATATTTTAAATTGCGAAATAAATTTATATTTGCTCAATAAAAATCGCTAATTTTCGTTTTCGAGCATAGAAAATCATGAAATAACACAAAAAATCATAAAATCAGTATAAAGATGAAAAATTACTTAGTGGCCGGACGTGCTGATTTTTTTTTATATCAATTGAAATATCATAAGAATATTTTTTTGAATTTTCTATAAACTACCTTGAAATCACTAAAAATATTCTTAAATCTTTTGAGGAATCCTTTAAAATCCTTACTAAGTTTGCGAAATTCTTTGCAAATCCAGTAATTTTGCAAGTTTTTTTTTAATCTTTGAAATCCTACTGCATCTCTCAATTTTTGTAAATAAATGCTTTAAAATTTATTAAAATATTATGAAATCCCGCGAAAGGCTTGGAAATCTTTCAAATCCTCTGAAATTCCTTGAAAATTCTTGTCAAAAGATTTTAATTTTATAGAATAAAACTATTGTTATTATTCTCTTAGGAAATACTTTCAAACCACATTCATTTTTTTAAGTACCTTAAACTCATTATATCTGCAGAAAATTCTTTGGAATCTTTTAAAACACTCTAAGATCTTTATAATTTTTTCGATTTTTTTCTCTCTAGATATTCATATTTTAAGGTAATTTTAATAATTTAAAAATATTTTAATTAATCCTGGTTATTAAATGTCTGTTAGCTTCCAGATAACTAAAGTTTCACTTTATCTCAAATAAATTTATTTTTTGTTTCCGGGAATCGATTAAGAATAGCGACAAAGTAACTTTAAAAAAATTTCTCTGCGGGCGGGTTTGAACCACAACCGCCTCATTGCATGTGATATTCGCTATCAATTGCGCCATCGCACTCCATGATTAAAAATTTTAGAACTTATCTTTCCTGAGTCTTAGTAATCTAAAAAAAATAATGTTCCAAAAATGATCATTTATTAACCAGTATAAATGAAAATAATTTAAAATTACTGTTTTGTTTTATTTTTTTAACTTCTTGGATGAGGGGCTGCCCTGGATTTTCAAGTATATTCAACGCCAAGGTGAGATCATCGTCGTTCATGTCGCTTGTATCTTAGATCGGAAAATAAAAAAGGAAGCAGACTCGATAAGCTCAGTAATTGTTAATGAATAAATATAAGGGGCCCCACAAAGGGCCCAATATATGACCGGACGTGAACGACAATGCATCTTAAGATTGAGATGTAAGTGGCAGGTGATCTTTTTCTTCACTTTATTATTCATCGAAAATTGACTAATTTACACCCAGTGATCGAGAAAGTATTTTCGAATGGTGTTGTGAAAGATCGCTCTCGTCCCAATTTCATGAGCATAATATCATCTAATGTATACCATAAATTTAAATTTGTATTTCTTTTAAAATAGAAAACACTCTTAGAAATGGACAAAGAAAATCTATAGCCAGCATAATAACTACTTGGAAAACATTTTCGGTACACTAAAATTATAAAAAATTGTTTATAATAGTTTAAGCAAATTAACTAACAAATGCAGTTTTATTTCCCGAATTTCAAATTTGGATCTCAAAAAACAACTTTAAGTAATCAAAAACCAATGACGAGTGTAGTTTCTCGATTTGAGGGACAACAGAATTATGAATTAAATAGAAAAATTGTGAATAATTATTTTTTGTAGGTTTACTTATTAATTTGTTTTAAATGACATATAAAATTGATTTTTCTAAGAATCTTGAGAAAATTCAAAATGACTTTTAAAATCTTCAGATACTTTAAATTTAAATTTCAACTACAAAAATATTCTGCAACCAAATATCTGAATTGTTAAAGAAAAAAGACGGATTCTTAACAAAAATTTAATTTCTTATATTTAAATCCAAGAAGATTTGTATGTAAAATTTCAAGAAAGTTGCATTAATCCAAAAAAGACAAATTTTTAACAATATAATTTAATCCTCAACTAAAAAAGATTAATTTGAAACCAATTGTATTTTAACAATAAAAAAAGGTGTTCCAAAGGAGACGTATTTTATAAACAAATTATTTGTTTATCCCGGAAATAGATAATTGAATTTTCAACCAAATACAATAATTTTCTATTATAAGGTTTATTTTCTACCATAGAAGATAAGTTTGTAACTAAAATTTTGAATCTTTAATTTGAAAAATGACTTTTCAGCAAATAAGTTCATCTTTTAACCAGGTAGTTATATTTTAAATGAAAAACCATGCATTTTTTAGCCAAATTTTTAATAGTTGATATATCAATGAAAAAAGGTTTTTATTTGTATTTTTTTATCAACAAATATTAAATATTTTCCAAAAAAGACGTAATTTCTACAATACATTTAAATTTTAATCCCAAAAAATATGAGTTTTTCGCAAAAAGTTAACTTTTAGCAAAAAAATTGAATTTTCAACCAAATATATAAATTTTCATTAAGGAAGATTAATCTACTATAAAAGAAATCTGTCCAACTAAAACTATGAATCTTTAATTAAAAAGCTAACTTTTTAATAGTTTTAATAATTGATTATTAAACGAAAAAATATTTTTAGTTTTCATTTCAAGAGATTTGAATTCATCCAAAAGGACGAATTTTCAACAAAATAATTAGTAGAGTTCTCAGAATTTATTACAAAATAAAAATTTCGAATAACAAATCATTTTTAAATTTCTTTGTTTATTTGCTTTAAAGTTATATAATACTAATTTTCATAAATATTTCTCTAAGAAATTTAAAAAGATTTTTTAACATTTCAGATATATCGAATCAGTATCTGGAAAATTTCTAAACAAAATTTTTTATTTCACGGGATTTATTAAAATTTGGGCAAAGTTCGAGTTTCAAGGATATAGCAACTTTTTAGAGCTTTTACAAAATGTGACTATGGATTATAAATTTTCCAATGATTTTAAATATTTTCAATTCCTTATAAACTTCTACGACTCTCAAAAAACTGTTTTTTAATGACTAACTATTCGTAAAAATGTCTTGAAATATGCCAGAATCGTTTTTGATAATTTTTGTAGTCTTCCGCAATGTTTTAAAATATTTTTAAATATTCTATTAAAATATAATATTGTAAGATAGAGAATCATTTTAAATATTCCCAAAAATCTTAAGATTTTCTTTTATTATCCTGAAACTTTTCAAAATTTTCGTAAAAGACTTCAAAATTGTATTTTAAAATCTTGAAAAATCTATATTTTATTAAAAAAAGGTCATAATATTTTCAAATATGACATTTTTTTTTGCATTTTTTAAATAATTCTAACTATATTTTCGCATGATTTGGATTTTTCCAAAAACCTTTAAAAACTGCAAAATAAAAAAAAAATTGGAAAATCTTCCAGATCCTTTTGGACAATTTTGGCAATCTTTTGGAATGTTTTTCTATCTTCTGAAATATGGCCTTGAAATAAATTTTGGATAATAAAAATTAATTCAAAATTTTCCCAGCAAATTGAACAAAAAATTCGCATTCTCTTAAAACTTTTTAAAATATTTAAAATGCTTGTAAGTTTTTTTTCAGAATCTTGAACAGTCTAAATATTTTTACTTAATTTCTTAAAATCACTTCAAGTTTAGAATTATTTTTGTATCTTTGAAAACTTCGGATTTTTACAAATTTCAAATTATTTTCGGAAATACAAAAAACTTTCGAATTAATTTTAAAATGATTTGAATTTTTCTAAAATTTTGTAATCTTGCAAAATTGAGAAGGTACACTATTTTTCGAACTTTTAGGACTTCAGTTAAAAAATTTTAAATCCTTCTTAAAAGTTTTCGCAAATTTAATTTATAAAGATCAAAATCCATTTAAATTTTCATTAAATCTTAAGAAACCATTACAATATTGATTTCAAAATCTGGAAAAAATTTCCTTTTTTCTTAATGTTTCTGTTAAATCTTGAAATTTTTAAAATCAGTTTTTAATCATTTTAAAACTTCTAATTCTAAAGGTTTGAAATATTCTTTAAAATAATTCAAAAATTTATAATATTTTTTAAATTCTACGAAAATTTTAGAAATTGTCCAAGAATGTTCCTACAGTGTATATTCTTTATAAATTAATAGATTTGAAGTTTTTTGTCCATATTTTTATTTTTCTTACCTTCTTAAAAGTTTGAAAAAGTTAAAAAATTATTTTTTGATCGCAAAATGTTAAGAACAGATTTATTTCTTAATATAAAATAAAAACGTTTGCTATGAAAACGTTCTCTTTTATCATTAATTTTTAGAAACATTTAAAAATAAATTATATCATCAAATAAAATTACTTGGAAATTTTTAATTACTCATTTGATGGTGAAAAAATGTTTTAATTATTACTGTTGATACAAAAAATTTTAAACCCATTAATTTAATCCTAATTTAATATATTCAAGATGTTATAAATAAGATCATTTTGTCATTTTTAAAAAGTTTGTCAAAAAGTTAAGATTATAATTTTTGCCTTTATTACGAATCAATCATTCACAATTCAATATTTCTCTTTAAAAATTAAATTTGTAGAATTAAAATTCCATCACTTCCCATCTCACCCTCATTTTCCTTGTCCGCAGAAAAAATTCCGCAAGATTAACCTTTTGTTTCTGATATGTTTAAAAAAATATTTTCAAGACCAATCTGGAGAGATATAAAGTAAAATAAATTTTTTATTCTTAAATAGCGAATAAAAGAAAAATTCTCGAAAAATAAGTTCTTAAAATGTTAAATTCCTATTTAGAAAAGAGTCTACAATACGAAATATTTGCCAAGGAATGATAAAAAATATAATAAATCAAATTAGAAAAATAAATATAGACTGACTACGTTTAAGAAATTTTCCGTAAGTTTAACCCCTTTTCCCGCTTTCTTTCAATACATATTTTTAAGATTATTCATCTGAAAAAATGTGAAAGAAAATTATTTAAAAAAAAGAGAGAACAAAAAATCAGCCCTCTGTGCGGGCACATTCTCGTAGCGCGTCTAGCGTGCACGACTGTTGGTTTTCGCGCTGCGCAATCGATAATATATTTGTACCCCACATTTGTGCGCAAGCCTTTTAAAATGAAGGGTCCAAGGATGGAACACTGTCATTTGGTGATTGTGAATTCTCTTTAGTTAAAGCTCCATCGGCTTTAACGAACACATTCTCATCTCGTGTATCCTGCTTCGCACTCGATTTCGTCGAAAATGCGAACCCCAGAAATTAAAGAGTATAAAAATTAAATTCTTTACCAAGAAACATAAAAAACAATAAAATAAAATTAAGAAGAAAAATACTGACTGAACACCGTAGAGAATTTTTCTATTTGATTAACCCCTTGCCCAGCCTTTTTTGAAATAAATATGAAATAAAAATAAGAGAGACAACAAGGTTTAAACAAAATGGTTAAAGAAAATGAAACCATTAACTAAAAAAATAAAAATAAAAAAGATTTATTTTACATTAAATATTAATTATAGATAATAAATATATAAAGTATTTTGTATTGAGATACTCTACGAAAATCGTTACTTTTCATATCTTTTTATTTTGCTATAAAATGATATAAAAGTATTAAAGAATAAATACGACTTTTGATCTTTGGATAAAAGTTTGGGTGTTTTGACCACACAAAACGCCTTCAAGTCCAAACAAGGCATATCTGATCTGATCAATCGATCCGTATCGAAAACGAGTCAACGACTAGGGAAACCCTCGAGGGCTTCTCACGGAATTGACAAAGCCCTTGTGTCACGTAACGAACGAAGGGCACCAGTTTACAAAAGGCTCATCCACTCCCGTGTACAGGTCGGAAACCTGTATTCGTACCAATACAAAATCACGGGGGAGTGTACCTTCTATCGAAGATCGCAGCTCTGGAAGATTATTTTTATAGAGTCTTCCTTCTTTTCTGGTCTACTCTTTCACGGATGGCTTAAGCTCGGTAGGTCTCATGAAAATCGTATGTTGGAAGTCCGTTTGTGCCAAGTTACGGCTTTCAGCATTTAATCCTCCGAAGAAACTTTACTTTTTCCTTTATCCTTCAGCTTTATTCTTCATAGTTTCTTTGATCATTTGATTAAATTCTTAATTGCCGACATCATCTTCCAATATTTTATTTTTCGAGGATGGGAAGTTTGCAGGTACTGTAGAAGCCATTACCAGAACAAAAAATAAAAAATAAAGCTATTATACTCTAGGTCCCATAGAAGCCGGTCTGGTTTTGTAATTCCTAGAACTGCCGGCCCAAGCAGTTTCTCAGGAAGCAGGGCGAGAGACACTTGCGACTCTCGCCTCGCAAGAGTCGCAGTGCGCGATTACTCAGTTGAGTATATTGCGCCATATTATGTGTTTCGCTTGAATGTTACTATATGGGACTTGGAGTGTGTAGAAATTTATTCTATACTTGAATTTTAAATTTTGAAACACTTTCTTCCCTTTGTCAGGGTTTGTAACTTTTACCCTCTATCCCAACTTTACGTATATTTTTGTGAATACGTTTTTTTCCTGAATTTACTTGTGGTTTACCTTAAATAAATTAAGACGATTGGGTTGGTGAGTAGGATTTTGGTAAATTCTTACTGTCTCTTAGCTACTATGAAAGTAGTTTAACTTTTAAGAAGATAGTTCAATTTTGAACGAAAAAGAGATTAAGTCTTCACCAAAAATCTTATGATTGATAATTTTCAACAAAATAGTTGAAATTCCGACCAAGAAAGACTTTTTAGCCATGTAAGAAAAAAATTTCATCCTAAATGTTAAATTTACCAGCCAAAAAGACGAGTTTTCTAAAAAAGCAGTAGAGTTTTATAATCAAGAAGATTAATTTTCTTCGAAAATGGCGGATTTTTGGCAAATGGAATTAATCTTTAATTAATTAGTTGAATTTTAAAACCAAAAAATATTAAATTGATCAAAAATGTCATAATAAAATTTTGATTGAAAAGCAAAATCGGACCAAAAACTAAAAAATGAAATTTTTGTCAACAAAATTAATTTCCAACCCAACAGTTGAATTTTTAACAAATTACTTGAATTTTTAACTAATGAGATAAATTTGTAACTAAAATTCTAAATCTTGAAAAACAGAATCCTTTTTTAATAAAGTAGTTCAAATTTCAAATACAGTCCATATTTCAACTAAGCATTATTTTAATTTAAACAAAAAAACAGATGTATTTAAAAAAACAAAGGCAAGTTTCCAAAAAGAACTTGAATCCTGAACTAAAGCAGATTAATGTTTAATCCAACATTAAAATTATTGAAAATAAAAATTTATTTTCTAATAAAAAAGAAGCTTAAAGAAAACGATTATTCAACGAAAAATCAAACGAATTTTCAAAACACAGTTAAATTTTTTACGAAAGAAATGAAGTTTTAACTAAAATCGTGAACCATTATTTAAAAAAATTTATTTTCAACGAACTAGTTGAACTGCCGACCATATAGTTAATTTTTTTTACCAGATTGAGGAATTTTCGAGAAAAAAAATAATTTACTACAAAATATTTAAATTTGCAAAAAAAAAAGTTCATTTCCAAGCGAAATTGATTAGTTATTAAACAGACAATTGCATTTTTAATACAAAAATATTTCTATCGATGACTTGAATCCTCAACTGAAGTAGATTAATTTTCAACCCAATAGTTCCAGCGTTCAAAAAAATTACTTCTAAGCAATATGATTAGTTTTCTACTAAATAAGACGAATTTTAAACACAATACGTATATTTTCAATTAAAATTGATAAATTCCCAACCAAAAATTAAATTTTTATTTTGGAAAATTAGGTTTTGAAGCAGAAACGAGCCGAATTTTCAATAAAAAGTGGAATTTTCAACGAAAGAAGTAAAGTTTCAACAAAAAATGATGGATCTTCAAATAAAGCAATGAACTTTTCACAATGACAAATAAGTTAAATTTTCTACCAGATGGTTGCATTTTTTAGCAAAAAATACAAATTTTCTAGAGAAGAGTTGAATTTTCAACCCAAAATATGAGTTTTTAACAAGAAATTTTACCCAAAAAGGATGATTTTTTGAGAAAATCCAATTTAATAAAATTCCATACAAATTTTTTCTGATATAAAAATACAACTTTAATTCTTCACCTAAATTGCATAAGCAATTTATTATTGGATTTAACAATCTTCTCATATAGAGTGATAAGGGGG
>JAWWLR010000166.1:29795679-29808638 GCA_035041075.1 Acraspis erinacei | reverse complement strand
GGCATCTTATAGGGATGCTGATATCAGTTCAGCTGAAAAGACATTTTAGAAAAATATATACCTATCCCCACTAGGATCTTTCTACTTGCAGATGTACTTTGAAGGTTAGGATTTCCAGAAAATCTTTAAACTCGTTTGCTTTTACAATTTCTCATACATTCCTTCGAATGCTACAAAATAATCCCTGAAGCCTAAACTTTACCACAATTTCAATACTTCCATCCTTTACACTGAAAAAATGATTAGTTGAGCCAACTATTTAGTTAGTAAGATATGTTACTGCTACTTTATTAGTTGATACTACTATTTTATCATTTGGTACAACAATTAATTTAGTTGCAGTGACTATTCAGTTAGTAACAGCAACGAAGTAAATGATTGTCCTAACCAGCAAAATAGCAGTACCATATCTTACAAACTGAACAGTTGTCCCAAATAACCTTTTTTTCAGTGCATATTCAAAAATAGCCATAATCCAACAAGATATCAAGTGAGCAGCGAGTTATGACGGTCATGTCTAAACGTTCTTCCTCGTTTTACCATATGTATGTTGGTACCTTTTTCGCATTGTCAATCGTACCAACCAAGGTAGCAAATAAAATAGTTACGCTACCTACTTTAATTTGTTAGAGAAATCAATTAGTAGTACAGATTACTAATTAATTAGTAACTTGTACTGCTAAAACATTACTAACGTAAAGTAGTGAAGGTAAACTAGAAAAGTAAACAAACGGCTTCCTAAATCCACTATTTGCTTAGTTGGTGTTACTAACTGAACAGTTGTAAGAACCAATGAATGCTTTACTAATAAAAAGGTAGTAGCCCCAACTATTAATTTTTCTCAGTGTACCATAAGAAGTTCCTCGTATTCATAATATTCCTTGATTCCACTGAATTCCTCGTTTTACAGGATCCTCGATGCGTCTTGGCGATGGATTCATGAGAAAAAGAGTTTGCTGATCCATGCACGAGAGATAGGACCTTTGGACGATCCAGCTGGACGTCGTAACTTGGAACCCATATGTGCGCGAGACGTGTCTCGAATTCATGATAGACTCTCATGTATTTTTTTTGCCCTTTTCCTTCCCCCTCGGGGTACTTAAAGTAACTTAACTTCGCGGAAAAGAGGCTAAATTAATCATTTGCGATGCATTCACCTCATCCCGGAGCTGCTCTTGAAGCTTATCAGCAAGCTTGATCAGATATAGAGGTATTATCGGAAGGCACATCGTCTGCTTAACGGAGATCAGGAGTTTACGACCAAAAATGCACTACGTTGCAAGCAAAAGCAATGATTTTTCTGGATTTAATCTGACGTGGGAATATTTCATTCTTTTGAGCTTTAGTGTACTCAGAAAGCCCTAAAAATGCATGAGAAGGGATTCAAACATTTTCAGCTGATAAAGAAGATTAGATTCCTCTACACAAAAATTAAGAAGAATATATTTTTGAAGAGAAACTTCTTTTGGGGCGGCATTTAATTGAAAAAGACCCCTCGCGTGAACGGATCTCTCTCTCTCTCTCTCTCTCTCTCTCTCACACAAGTATACTTTATTTAGTCTATACTTTCTTTCACTATTCACATCTTCCTGTTGTGCGGCGATTCGCAATTGCTCTAAAAACTCCTTTTTGATATCCCCACTACTGCCAGAATGAGCAAAGCCCATGTATGATCTCTCATTTTCTCTCTCTGTACTCTCTTAAAGTGCGATTTTCTCACAATGCACACTGAAAAAATGGTTAATTAGGCCAACTATTCATTTTGTAATACATGGCACTGCTATTTTTTTAGTGGGGACAACCATTGAATTAGTTACGGTTACTAACTGAATAGTCGCTGCAACTAGTGGGATTGTTGTACCAACTAATAAAATAGTCGTATCAACTGATAAAGGGGCAGTGCCATATTTTACTAACTAAAAAGTTGGCTCAACTTATCATTTTTTCAGTGCATGATGATTGCTCTCGAAAAACTTTGATAATAATCCATTAAAGTTTCACGCTTGCCATGTGGCCCCACTACCGCACACTGGTTTTTTTAAGGCTGTGAAATTTAGAAAAATCCAATCCATCCTTCTCTAAAAATTAGGGGTTTCGAAAAAATTTAGAAAGCATTGTTGTCACTTTTCCGCTATGTTATGGTAATTCACAGAACTCGAAGAAAAGCAAAGTGCAAAATTTACACAGATAATTAGGAATTCAGTTTCAGTTAAAGGGTTAAGAAAAATTGAACATGAGGAAAACTAATTTTATTCTCAATTAATAATAAGAAATTGTATTTATAGAAAAGGTAAAGAATTGCAATTTTACAATATTCTCATTGAATTGTTTAAATTGAAATAATTCTTTTCGAAAACAAAAATTAACCCTTGAAGTTTATGTTAATCTAGTAGTTGAATTTGTTGTTAAGAATCAATGTAATTTGTTCAAATTTCGTATCTTTCGATGAATTTATTTGTTTTTAAATAATAGTATAGAATTAATATCTTTAAATTAATTATTATTAATAAAAAATAATTAAAAATTTCTAATAAAATAATTTGTCAAAATTCATCTTTCTGGTAAATTTTCATATTTTTAGGTTAAATCATTTAACTGTTTTGTAGCAAATTTGTCTCTTTTAACAAAAATGTTATCTTTTTTGGTTAAAAATGCAACTCGTTAACAATTACTGGTTTTTGGTTCTAGATTGAACTATTTTGACTAAAATTTATCTTTTCTGAAAATAGCAATATGTAGTTAAGACAGTTTTAATATTTTTAAATGATGTATTAAATTTTATACTTAGAAGTTTCCATTAGAGACACGAATATTTTAAAACTCGAAAAGATTTAAAAAATATATTAACATATTTTAGAAAACAAAAACATTTTCTTTACATTTCTGTGAAAAATTTGCATGGTTTTTCATTTTGAAAAGTTTTATAAACACTAAACAATAATTAAAAATTTAGAAACATGGCATGAAATTCTTAATAAAACGTAATTTTTTTATTATTTTGAAAGAAATGAGAACATTTTTATAAATTTTGAATAATTTTAAGAAAGCAAAAAACTTTTCTTAAAATTTCCGGTGAAATTGTAAATAATTATTCATGTTGAAAAATCAATTAAAATTTTTTTATTATTTTATTTTTAGAGACTTATAAAAACGTTAAAGTAATTTTTAGGGACATTTTTTCTTATTTCGAAACATTTTCCAGAAGATTTGGAATAATTCGAGTTAGTTTAAAAGATGTCTGAAAATTAATATTCTTGCGTAGACATTTTATATTTTCAAAAAAACTTTAACTGTTCGATTGAGGTTTTTAACTAGTTTGTTGAAAACTTGTCTTTCAAGAATAATTTCCACTCTATTGGTTTAAAATTACAATGTTTTCTGATTGAAATATTAAATTTTTATATTTTTCGTTGAGAATAATTATTATTTTTTTTCTTAAGAACTCAAAATTTACCACTGTATTAAAAAAATTTCTTTTTCATTGAAAATATAAATGTTTTATAGTCTTTTGTAAATTCGTATTTTATTGGAGAAAATCATTCGTTTTTGCTCAAAATGTATAACTATTTCGTTAAAAAAATTTCCTTAATAATTATAAATTCAATTTCCTTGGTGTAATTCATACATTTTGTTAAAAATATAACGGTTTAGTGTAGAATTCCCTTTCTTTGTAAAATTTTCTTATTTTTATGTTAGAAAACTAATCTATTGTGTAGCAAAATATTTGTTTTGGTGAACATTTGATCTTTTTTGGTTTAAAATGGAACTAGTAGAAAAATTGATCTATTCTGATTTAAGATTATACTTTTTTGTTAAAAATTCTTCGTTTTTTGATGAGTTATTTTTTTTTAAATTTAAAACAATAATGTTTTTTCGCTAAAATATTAATTGTACATTCGATTTTTTATTTAAAGTACTTTTTTGTTTATATGTTGATTCAGTTAGTTGAAAATTGATTTTTTTGTTAAAAATGTATGTATTTTTTAAAGAATTCCTTTCTTTTGCAGAAGAGTAATCTACTTAGTTGAAAATGTAACTATTTCTTCAGAAATTCTCCTTTTTGGCTATTAATTTTTATTGAAAATATATATTTTAGAGTTAAAAAGGTAACTACTTTTTATACAAAAATGATACGCTTTTGTATGAAAATTTCAGACTTTTTGGTAGAAACTGCAAATGGTGAAAAATAATCTTATCGGTTTGAGGATTTAATTTTATTGTTGATAATTCCTATTTTTTAAATGAATTGAGATGCTCTTGATTCAAAGACAAAATATATTTTGCTTAAAACTCTTCTTCTTTGCTGTTAAAGATTAATCTATTTTTTTTTAATTTGTCTCTTTGGATGAGTTTATTTGTTTTTGCATAGAACTAAAACTACCCGTTGCTTCAAATATTAATTATACAGAACAATTTTTAAAATTTTCTCAAGAATTTGAGAAAATTTACATTCACATAGCCTTAATAAAAAACAGCAAGTGAACATGAAAATTAAATGGTCATAAGAAAGTTTTATTTCATATTTGCAAATTTGTTCCCTCTAAAATTGAAAAAATACACCCACGCGTTCATACAATACTTGATTCATGATACTATAGAAAAAATTAATTGATTAAAAAAATTTCTTAGTATAAAAAAAAATTTATTTGCTCTTGATCAAAGATTTTTTTTATTGGAAGATATTTTTTCCAAAAAATAAATGGGTTTTTGATGCAATGAAAATTTTTCTTGAGAGAAAAATTATATTCTTCAGTTTGACGTTATATTTATATTTATTTTTATTTATTGTTATATTTTTCTCATTGTAATCAGAATAAAAAATAATAAAATTAAAGGTTTCTAAAAATCTGTTGTAAAAAATATTGATGAATTATGATGCTAATTAGAATAAAAAAGAGCAGATTTATTTTTCAACCACCCATATTTTCGTTCATCCGAACTTTGACAGTGAAAAGCTAGTGACTAGTATTTACGACACAAATAATTTACTTATCGCGTAAACTCTAATTTCGCGAAAAATTAATGGCGGATACGCTCGTAACTGAAACCAAAAAACGAAGAAAAGCCTTCGCCCCATCAGACATACCGTGGCTGTGAATCTTGAAGGATTTATTAGAAAAAATAAAATCCTCCACCCCGTATGGGACCGATCGCGTACCATGCCAGAATGTAGGCTAGTTTTCTGCCCACCGCTCTAAATTATGAGGTCGCTGTCCGGTTCGCTACGCATAAATGATTGCCCGTGTTATGTTAAACATCCCGGGTCCAGAGCACCGAGTCTCTCACCCACACGTTTTCATTCTTCCTCCGGGTCTCTACGGAGCAATGTGGTGGGGAGGGGGGGATTTGGCTAGGAGGAGGTGGAAACCGGAGGCGGGCAAAAGTTATTTATCTCGGAGAACCGCAAACCCGGATTTTGAATAATTCCGACAGGGGGTGGCTTGCATCTCTGGACTACTCTTCAACCCCCTTAATCTCTGATCCGTGAAGAATCAGTGCAACCGCAACAAAATTAACGCGGGAAAAGATACCGGTTTTCATTATGATTAATGCGTCCATGTAGGGAAATTTATTTTGTTTTATGTTAAGAGGTATGTTGGGAATGTTTTGATCAAATGCAGGAGAAAAATCTTAGTTATTTTCTTATGCGATTCTTCAAAATATGTCACTTTGTTGTTAAAAAAAAAGAGGAACATTTTTCTCTCAGTTATAAAGGTAAGGGTTTCAGCCAAGTTCATAGCGGTGTACCTACAGCTTAAGGTGGCATCCGAACCACCAAAAACTCTGTAAAATTAAGTAGAGAAATGTACAAACGTACCGATTCAAAGATCGAATCCCGGACCTCGTAAAGTCCGATTAATGAACTGCCTCGGCCACCCAAGTAATTGCCGATATTATTATTATTATTTTTAGCTTATTATTATTTTATTATTATTTTTTAAAGGAGCGACCATATATCACAGCTTTGTAATGGTAATAATATCAGAAAAATTTAATCTATTCAATTTAACTTGGTTCCAAAGGGCAGAAAACCTTCAACATTCGGATATTCCAAGTCTGCACGGGCCCCCACCTTTGCCGCGACTCGGCAGGTGCTTTTGTCAAGCGACGTTCATTGGCCGCTATTGCCTTGTATCAATGCGCGCACTGTAAGTACGTGTACGTCCTTAAATATACGTCAGTAGTAGGAGGTAAAAGGACTTCGTCTCTTGGAATATCCGAGCGTGTGTGACTTACAATAAGTGAGCCTTGGAATAAGTGACGGTGCACAGTATCTCAAAACTGACAAAAGAATTTCTGAAAATATTTATCACAATTTTCTTAGCACTTTACATTTTTTAAATTAGATTTTTGTAGTAAAACTTTTATCATTAACTTAATTCAAAGTTAATGCAAGAACGGAAAATATTTCCTGTTCTGAGACAAAATCGATTTACTTCTAGTATTTATCCATTGTTAAGAAGTGTATGCAAATTATGGCCATTTTTATAATTTGAAAAAATGTATTTTAAACAGAAAATCATTTTTCATTGCCATAATTAAAACTTCATGTAAGAATGGGCTATAAAATTATACATGCCAACAAAGTGGAAAAGTCTGATTTTTTCATTAGAAACTATACCTATTCCATTTTTGTTGATAATTATTTTCTTTATAAGTTTAAAATTCAAGTTTGTGTTGAAAAATTCCTTTCTTTTGTTGAAAATTAATCTTTTTGAATAGAAAACTAATCATGTTTTGCTGATAATTCAACTAGTTGATAATTCTTTTTTATTTGGGCTTGAAACTAGTTTTTTTTTAACTGAAAATTCAATTATTATATTCGTGGTCAATAAAGTATCTTCTTTAGTTCAAAATTCAACTGTTGGGTTAAAAATTCATTCGTGGATAATATATTTGGAATTACACTCTAAACAATTTATTTAATAACTAAAGCAAAGTTAATTTTAAAAAGCTGATAAACGATCCTATTTTTGTACAAATATTTATAATTATTTCAAACATCATGATCAGTGAAGACACTCTTCAGCAATAATATCCAGCATGCCACATTGATAAAATATTATTTATTTTCTTATTATTAACAAATTAATGAGTGAATGTGCTACTTCAAGATTAAAAATACTTGAAGATTTTATATCCCCATATTTATTCGGGATATACAAAACACAATTCTTAGTTTCTTTAGTTTAAAAGTTTAAAAAATTTTTTATTTCGTAAACATATCCAATAAACAAATGTATACGTCAGATATTCATCAGCTATTTACTTAAAAGAAAAAATATATAAAATCTTAACGCATTTTCAATTATTTTTACTTAAAAAAGACTAAAATGCAATCAAATGTTTAAATATTCAAGGCAAAAACACCAATTTTTAAATTCACAAAAAAAATTCATTTTCAATCGAAAAAGATGATTTTTTGGCCATTAATGATGAATTTTCAATGAAAGAGTACATTTTTTAAGAAAAAAGTGGAATTTTTTAGAAAAAGGAGGACCTTTAAATCGGAAAAGATGAAGTCTTAACAAGATAGTAGAATTTTCTATCAAATAGTTAAATTTTTAACTTACATAATGTGTAGACTAAAAATATTAATCTTCGGGGGAAAAAATGAATGTACAACTTATCCAATATACAGGATAAACTTTCAAACAAACATGGAATATTTAAATTTTAAGATGAAAAAATTAACAAAAACAAGTGAATTTTCAACAAAGTTGTTAAATTTTCGTGGAGAAAAATGAATTTTCGACCAGGAAGAATAATTGAAAACCAAAAATGTGAATTTTTAACAAAATTATTTAATTTTACAGTCGAAAAGACGTATTATATACAAAAAAGTTGAATTTTTAACCCAAATATGTATTTGATTTGTTAACCAAGTGGTTAAATTTTTTACCGAATTTTTGAATTTTTAACCAAAAAAAATAAATAAATTCTCAAAGAAGAATGTAGAATTTGTTATTTTAAACAAAAAATTGCATTTCTAATTGTGCAGGATAGATTTTCAAACAACGAGACTAAATTTCTAACAAGAAGACGAATTTTCAATCAAATACATCAATTTTCAACCCAAAAGTTGAACTTTCAACTAAATAAGATAAATCTTTAACCAAATTTTAAAAATATTAGCAGAAGAAGATAAATTTTTAACGAAAAATGACATTTTTTTATGTTCAGTTTAAAAAAGTTATTTTCAAACAAATGGTAAACGAATTTTGATCAAAAGAGTTCAATTTTCTACCAAATATATGAACCTTTATAAACAAAAAATTAATTTTTAACAAAGCAGTAGAACTTCTACTGAATAAGACGACATTTTAACAATATAGTTAGATTTTCTACAAAATAATTATATTTGAAACCAAATAATAATATAGTTTTTTATTAAATGAGATGCATTCCAAAACAAAAATGTAATAGTAGACTTTTCAATAAAAAATGAATTTTTACCTAAAAATAAAGTAGGATTTCTTTTATTAGGTTTAAATTATAAGAAAGCCCGCCAATAAAGCAAATGAATAAATATACCGGATCGTTTCAATTTTTTCAAAATCTTTCCTAAAATATTTGTGAAATAATTCAAGTATTTGTGATATCTTTTTACTCGATCCGAAATCTTTGCGAAATATTTGAAATATTTCTGAAATATATAGTAATATTTGTGAAATTATTGACATATTTGGGAATTTGTTGTAATCTTTGCAAAGCATTTTGAATTTGTTTAGAAATATTTTATAATATTTGTGAAATATATGAAATCTTTGAAATCCTTAGAAAATCATCTAAATTTTGTTTAAACCTCTCTGATATCGAAATCATTGAATTCTTTGAGAAATCTTTAATATATATCCAAAATATTTGCGAAATATTTTTAAAATCTTTGAAAACTTTTCTAAAGTTTTGAAGGCTTTGGGAAATTAATCAAATCTTCATCAAATCTTTCAAAAATCATTGAAAATAGGTTTTAAAGTATCGGACAATATTTGTGGAATTATTGAAATCTTTGTGAAATTATTGAAATTTTTGTAAAATCTTTCTGAATTTTTTGGAAACATTTGAAATGTTTTTGAAATATTTAATAATATTTGTGAAATTATGGAAATATTAATGAAATCCTTGGAAAATTATTCAAATATGTTTAGAATCTTTGAAATCTATCGGAAATCTTTTTGAAGTAATTAAAATAATTGTGAAATGTTTCAAATCTATATGAAATCTTTGCGAAGTATATGAAATCCTTGTGAATTATATCAAATCTTTGCGAAGTATATGAAATCCTTAGAAAATAATCGAAATCTTTGTTATATCTTTGGAAATCTTATCAAAATATTTGGAATACTTGTGCAATTAAACAAAAAAATTGTGAAAGTTTTGAAGGCTTTCGTGAAATAATCAAATCTTTGCAAAGTCTTTGAAATATATCATATATTTAATAATAATCGTGGAATTATAGAAATCTTTAAAACCGGTCCGATATCCTTGAGAAATATTTGTCCAATCTTTGAAATCTTCGTGAAAGTTTTCAAGGCTTCGCTAAATTAAACAAATCTTTGTAAAATAATCTTTCTGAACTCTTTGGAATTCTTTGAACACGTTTTTAAAATATCTAATAATATTTGTAAAATTATTGAAATCTTTGCGAAATATTTGAAATGTATTATAATATTTGTGGAATTATTGAAATCTGTGGGAAATCATTGACGATTTTGTGCGCTCTTTGAAATCATCTGAAATTTGTATCAAATCTTTTATATATTTTGTAAAATCATTCGAATCTTTTTGGTATCTTTGGAAATATTTTGTAAATAATTGAATTTTTCTTGAAATCTTTTATATCTACCAGAAATTATTTTTTGTGAAATAATTAAAATCATCTCAATCTATCCAAAATCTTTGCGAATATTCGTCAAGTTTTGTAAATCTGTGGGAAATCTTTAACCTCTTTATGTACTCTTGGAAATCTATCTGAAATCTATCTGAAATCTTTTTAAAATGTTTGTGATATCTTGGGGAATCATTAAAATCTTCGTGAAACCTTTCTAAAATTTATTCGAAATCTTTGGAAAATCATGGAAATCTCTGAGAAATCATTAAAATCCATGTGCACTGTTCAAAATCAATCACAAATCTTTGTGCGATAATTGAAGTATTTGTAAAAAAATTTACATGTATCCGAAATCTTTGCAAAATATTTTTGAAATTTTTGAAATCTTTAGGAAAATTTTTGGGAAATATTTCCTAAATATTTAAGATAGCTTTTAAATATTTGCAAATATTTGATAAATTTGGGAAATATTTGAATAATCATTCAATTATTTGTGAAATCTTATAAATCTTTTTGAAATCTGTGCTAAATATTTTATATCTTTGAGAAATATTTTAAATCCTTGTACAAGGAAATCTTTGGGAAACCTTCAAAATTTTTGTAAAATGTTGTAGAAATTAATTAAACCATTGTGTCATCTTGAAACCTAGCTAAAATCTGTAAGAAAATCTTAAATCTTTGTGAAATCATTGAAATTTTTGTGAAATCTACGGAAATATTTATGAAATATTTGAGGTATATGATAATATTTGTGAAATTATTGAAAACTGCTCGAAATAATTTACATTTTTTTGCGCTCTTTGAAATTATCTGAAACTGGTATGCAATATTTTAAATATATCTAAATCTTTCTGAAGTATTTTAAACCTTTCTGAAATATTGTAAAATCATTCAAATCTTTTTGGTATCTTTGGAAATTTCTTGGAAATGATTGAAATCTTTTTGAAATCTTTTACATCTATCTGAAATATTTTTTTGGAATTAATTAAAATCTTTTCAATCTATCCCAAATCTTTTCGAATATTCGTAAAATTTTATAAATCTCGGGGAAAGCATTAAAATCTTTGTGCACTCTTGGCAATCTATTTGAAATCCTTGTGAAATAACTAAAATCTTCGTGAAATCTTTCTGCATTTTTTTCGAAATCTTTGCCAAATATTTCAAATTATTGGAAAATCATTTAAATCTTTAAGAAATCATTGAAATCCACGTGCGCTCTTCGAAATCAATCGAAAATCTTTCTGAGATAATTGAAGTATTTGTAAATTTTTTTTGTAACCAAAAGCTTTGCAAAATATTTGTGAAATTTTTTAAATCTTTAGAAAAATGTGCAAATGTTTGTGAAATCTTTTCAAAACATTCAAAATAGTTTTTAAATATTTAAGAAATTAATGAAATAATTTAAAAATCTTCAAGGTATTTGTGAAATCTTATAAATCTATTCGAAATCTATGCTACATATTTGATAACTTTGAGAAATATTTTAATCTTTGTGAAATCGTTGGGAAACTACTGAAATATTCGTGCACTTTCCGAAATCTATCAGAAATATTTCTGAAATAATTTAAGACTTTTTTTTAATCTTTGAAATCTCTCTGAATTCGTTGTGAAATCTTTAGAAGATAATTTAAATCTTTGTGAAATCTTTTACATGTATTTGAAATACTTTTTTGGAAATAATTAAAATTTTTCAATCTATTCAAAATCTTTGGAACATTCCTGAAATTTTTTAAATCTTTGGGAAGCATTAAAATATTTCTGCAATCTTTGATATCTATCTGAAATCTTTGTGAAATCTTGGAGAATCATTAAAATCTTCGTGAGACCGTTTTAAAATTTATTTGAAATCTTTGCTAAATATTTGAAATCTTTTGAAAATCAGAAATATTTCTGAAATAATTTAAGACTTTTTTTTAAATCTCTTAAATCTATCTGAATTCTTTGTAAAATCCTTAGGCGATAATTGAAATCTTTATGAAATCGTTTACACCTATCTAAAATCTTTTTTTTTAATAATTAAAACCTTTTGAGTCTATCCAAAATCAATTCGAAAGTTCACAAAATTTTTTAAATCTCTGGGAAAGCATAAAATCTTTGTTTACTATTGGAAATCTATCTGAAATCTTTCTAAAATGTTTGTGAAATCATTAAAATCTTCGTGAAATCTTTCTTAAATTTTTCCGAAATCTTTGCTAAATATTTGAAATAAATGGAAAATCATTGAAATCTTTGAGAAATCATTGAAATCCATGTGCGCTCTTCAAAATCAATCGGAAATCTTTGTGAGATAATTATAGTATTTTTAAATTTGTTTACATGTATCCGAAATCTTTGCAAAATGTTTGTGAAATTTTTGAAATCTATAGGAAAATTTTTAAATGTTTGTGAAATCATTGCGAAATATTCAAGATAGCTTTTAAATATTTGAAAATATTTAATAAATTTTTGAAATATTTTAAAATAATTAAGGTCTTTGTGAAATCTTATAAATCTATTTGAAATCTTTGGGAAGCCTTTAAAATTTGTTATAAATGTTTCAGAAATTAATAAAGTCATTGTGCCATATTTGAAACCTGCTGAAATCTTTAAGAAAATTTTTCCGAAATATTTGAAATATCTGAAATATTTTTTTTCTATTTATTGTTTATGTATTCTTTATAATTTATGTTAAGTATTTACTTAGAATAATATTATTCACTATGTACAAATCATGCCATATAACATTATGTTCATGTCCTTGCCCCCACCCAGAAAAAGGCTCCTCCGCTTCTGCTACACACCTCTTGCAGAAAATCACCCAAGGTAATAACTTAGATTCAAGTTTCTTCTTTTGTCATATAAAAAACCTTTGGAAAGCGTAAATATGTTAACGAATACTTCTAGAAACGAATAACTTATAACCGGATGAATAGTAGGTGTGATGTCCAGATTGAGAAATGATATCAAAGTTTGGTTAATTTTATCGTGCTTTCAAGTAGGTTGTCAACAATTGTGAACTTTTTATCACTCTCATGTGAGCACATTGTGCGATACGAGACTGCAAGGATGGAGGTGGGCGACCGGGAAAGGCTATCTTTGTATTGAGTTTCGGTGTCCGGTCGACATGTATCAGTGTCTCAGGGTGTCA
>JAWWLR010000166.1:29754578-29768908 GCA_035041075.1 Acraspis erinacei | reverse complement strand
TTAACATGCTTTTTCCCCCCTCTATCCCTATTTATCACATCCCATACCCTACCTTCTTTGATCGCATTTTCTACTTCCTCACTTTCCTTACTTATTCTTTCTGTACTTTCCCTTTCTCTACTCTTCCTTTCTCTACTTCTCCTCTCTCTACTTCTCCTTTCTCTACTTTCGCACGTCTCACATCACTTACTTCCATTATACAAAGATAAATTGTTAACCAATTGGTTTCATTTCTTAACAAAGAGATTGATCTACAACCCAAATTAGTTGCTTTTTAATCGAAATAAATAAACTTTCAAGAAAAGAAAACTAATTTTTTAAAAGATAGTATAAATTTCAGACCAAAAGGACAAAGTTCCTAACTAAAAAGATGCATTTTCATCAAAATAGTTAAATTTCAAACAAAAGAGATTACTTTTAAACAAAATAGTTCAATTTTGAAAAGAATAATTATTTTTTTACTGAATAGTTGAAATTTTAACTACAATGATGGTTCTTGACAAATAGCAAATAAATTTTTAACAAAGAAGTTCAAATTTGAATTATGTACCTTAATTTTCAACTAAAAAGATCATTCCTCAACAAGAACTATAATAGACAATATTTGAAACAAAAAATTTGTAATTTAAATAAAAGACAGTGGAATTTAAAACAAAGAGTTGCACTTTTAAACAAAAAAAGATCAGATTTCTACAAAATGAGTTGTATTTTCAACCTTAAAAAATTGTTTGATTAAAAACACAACAAAAATAAAGTAAATTGTTGAATTTTCAATACAAAAAGGGAGAATTTTCCACAAAAATTTAAATTATCTACCTGAAAATATAAATAAAAAGATTATAAATTTGTACCAAATATCTACATTTTTATCTAAAGCGATAAATTTTTAACCTTTTTTCATTTAAATACAATCAGTTTTCAACCAAGAAAGTGGATTTTTTTTAACTAGAGTGATAATTATTTAATAATAAGAATTTAACGAAAAAAGATCAATTCGCAATTAAAACTTTAATAGTTGCTATTGAAAACTAAAAAGGAGTTTGATTTTATACCTAAAATAATTGCATATTTACCGAAAAAATACGAAATTTCAACCGAACAATTGAATTCTCAAAAAGCAGATGAATTTTTAACGAAACAGTTGCCAAACAGAAAAAAATAATTTTCTCGGAAAACAGACGAATTTTCAAGAAAAGACTATACTCATACAACTATAGCTCAATTTTAAACTAAAAGAAATAATTTTTCAAATCAAAAATGAAATTGTTAAATTTGCTGTTTAAAATTAAATTTTCAACTTAAAACATGAATTTTTTTGTTTTAAAAATTGCATGTTAGAAAAATTGATTTATATCAAATATTTAAATTTTCAAACAAACTGGTTGATTTTCAACTAAAAACATAAATTTTTAAGAGGAGTAGTTTAATTTTAAACCAAAAAGATTAATTTTCAACTAAAATGATGAACCTCTAGCTCAAGCAGATTTATTTTTGACTGAAAAGGTAAATACTCAATGAAAAAAGATTTATTTTTAAGAAAAAAAATGTATTAAAAGAGTGTATAGATTTTCTAATAAAAAAAGTAAATTTTTGACGAAAAATTGAATAGCTAAATTTTCATTTACACTGCTATGTTTTAAATAAAAAACAACTTAATTTAACCAAAAAATGAGATTGTTTAAAAAAATTAAAATTTTAATTAAGAAAGATTTTTCCGTCAAGACAGAAAAAATTAGCCAAACTGCTGAACTTTCAAGCAAAAAATTCATTTTCCATCACATACTTGAATTTTCAACAATAACTAGATAAATTACAAGTTGAAAAAATGAACATATAATGAAAAAAAGAATTTTCAACAATACTACGAACAAAGATGATTGCACAATTTTATATTACAATTTTTTTAAATCTAAGCACACAACCAAAAATATTCCCTGAGATTTACAGGATTTTTCAGGTTTAAGGAAATACCAGAACAATTTCAGGTTTTCTACATTTTCGAGAGAAAAATCTCATTTTTTTGCACCTAAGTTTATTCACATTAAAAAACATTTTCGATCTAAAGAAGAAAAACTGAAAAAAATTCTGTTTTTGCGTATCATGCGTAAATGGATTTTTGCGGATTTTATATAAAAATAGCTTATCTTTTAGGATCAGTAAAAAAAATTTTGTTTCAGACTGAAAAATATTTATGTTTCTTTAATTTATTCAAAAGTACGTTAAAAAAACTGAAAAACATTTTTTTACATTCTTAGATAAAAAATGAACAAAATTGCATCTTTAATCCTTTTTCGAAATATTATATTTCCAACAAAAATAAATTTCATAAATTTTTACGTCTAATGTAATATTTCCATAAACTTTAGTTAAAAATTCTAAGTTTTTCATCAGAGTGTAAAAAAATTATTTTAATTTCTTCGTAATGAATGTACTATGTGCCATATTGTTCTACTTCTCCTTCTTTTTATTTCAATTATATATAAATATCTGGTAATTAGTTGTTTCGGGTAGAAATGAACTAAACTGTAATTAAAATTGGATGTCAGAAAATATTTGGAAAAATTACGTAACATAAGAGGGGAAAGAAGAGGGTACAAACCACTCTCTTCTTAAAGAAAATATCGAAGGGTAGGCAATGAGTATCGTACGTAACATTGTTAACGATCCAAAGCTTTCTCGTAAACGCGTATTTCCTTCTTTTCCACCTTTAAGTCGCTTTGAGTATGCTCCATGGCTCTTTGAAGATCGTAAAGGAACAGAAAAGGAAATTACCTAGTCGAACTGAAAGACGGTAAACTGAAGACCTAAGTGAGACACGCAAACGTCTGTTTGAATTTTTTAAATGAAACATTCTGCATTCTTCAGAAATTTCACATTCTTTTCACCAAGAATTTCTTCTTCAGAACAGAATGCATTCCGATTTATGATTTATATTTTACTGAAAGTAAAGTTTAAAGGATGTGATCTATTTTTTATGATGACTTTGTCAAGCTCTTCACACGGGGTGATTGCTAGAGAGATTTATCAGCGTCCTTGATCCTAAAAATCTACAGTAGATTTTTTTTAATCGCTTATCAAAGAATTTAGGCAGAAGGTTTCCCAAAAAAGTTCATCGAGAACATCTCAAATTTTTACATATTTTTTACGACAAGGATAGAAAAAAATTAATTTCATAAACAAAAGTGCAAGTAAACTTCTTAAAGTGATACATTTTAGGATATTTTAAAGATTTCATTATTTTTTTAATTTTGAAAGATAATACAAATTTGAAGACTTTCTAGGATTTTTTTGCAATTAATTTGGATTTCAGAAGATTTAAAGGATTTTATGAATTTCAAGGTGTTAAAATTATTTGAAAGAATTTAGGTTTTATTTAAATATTCCAAGGAATTTGAGGAGATTTGCGAATTTGTAAATTTTTTGGAAGAATTTCTTAGGATTTCAGAAAATTTTAAAGGATTTAAAAAGGTTTCCAGGATAAATGACATTTTTTTATATCAAGGGATTCATATGGATTTCTAGATACATTTTTGGAATAAGTTGCATTAAATTAAACTGTAAAGGATTGAAAAGATTTCAAGTTTAACGATATTTAAGTGGTTTATAGGATTTAAAAATAAATCAATAAACTTTAACAGATTCGAAAAATATCAAAAAAATTTAAAAGATTGTTTGAAATTTGAAGGGATTTTAAAAATGATGAAAAATATCAATATTATGAGACTTTATGGGGCCCAAAGAAATCTTTGTGTGATTTTAAGGATTCAATAATTTTTAAATATATTTTTAAAGTTACTAAAATTTTCAAGAAGAATGAATTCCAAAAGTTTTTTCTAGGGATTTTTTTATTATAAAAAGAATATAGAGTACTTTTAAAGATTTCAAAGAATTTCCTGAGACTTCAAAGTATTTCATATGATCATAGAAAATGTCCATAGATTTGAAAATTTCTAAAGAATTACAAATAATTTCGTAGAATTTAAGATTATTTCAAAGATTTTCAGGAATTTTTACAATATTTACCAAATTTCAAGGGATTTAAAAAAAAATACAATATTTCAGACACGAATACGATTTTAAATCAAATTAGAAGATTCCATAAGATTATAAGGTACTCCTATATATTTAAAGGGATTCAAAAAACTTGTATTTTTTCATAAGCCTAAGTGGATTTTTGTGGGATAAATAGGTCTTCAAAATATTTAAGAGATTTTATAAAATTCAAGATATTTCAAAATATTTCAAAATTTTTAAACAGATTTCAGTACATGAAAAACTAATTCTAATATTCCAAGTGATTTAAAAATTTTCCAGTTGTTCTAAAACATTTAAAGGATTTTTAGAAAATATAAAAATTATTCATGAAATTCAAGGAATTTCAAGTATTTCATTATTTTTAAAGGAATTTTGAAAGATATCACAGAGTTCAAGTTATTTGAGTTTTGTGAGATTAATATGGATTTCAAAAGATTTCAGGATTTTTTTTTATTTTAAGAGGATTCAAGAAATTTCTAAGAATGTAGGGTATTTTAAAAGATCCCAAAGAATTTAAAGAGATTTCAAAATATGTAACGGTTTTGAGAAAATTTCTCAGGATTAAAAGAAACAAATAGATTTCAATCAATTAATAAAAATTGTATTATATTTGACAAGACTCCAAGAAATTTTGAGGGATTTTAACTTCAATTAAGGATATCAAAAGATTTTAAGGGATTTCAAGATATTTCTGCGGATTTCATGAAATTTTATGATATCGAGAGGAATCCTTATGGGATTTCAAAGATTTCAACATTTAAAAAAAGTTAAAAAGACATAAAGATTTGGAAATGTTGAACGGGATTTAACAAGATTTCTATGGATTTCACAAGATTAAAATGAATTAATTTTTTTAAATTATTTTAATGGACTATTTAATTATTTTCAAATATTTATAAAAAAAAGTCTTGTTTGCCAAGGATTTCAGGGGACTTTTTTGTGATAAATAGGGTTTCACCAGATTTAAGGGATTTAAAGAGAATTGAAGTTTTTAAACATAACTTTCCGAAGATTTAAACGGATTTCAATATTTAAAGAGATTTCATAGAATTTTGGGTATTTTTAAAGATTTCGAAGAATTTCGTAGATTTTAAATTTTTCAAGGGATTTTATGGATTCCAAGGGATTTTAAGCATTTTATCATTTTTAAAGAGTTTGAAAAGATTACAAATTTCAAGATTTTTTACTCGAATTTTGTGGAATTGTTACGTATTTCAAAAGATTTAAGGGATTTTTTCAATTTCGCGGGATTTCAAAGGATTGTCAAGAATTTTGCGTATTTTAAGAGATTCCAAAGAATCTAAAGAGATTTCAAAATTTTTCAAGATTTTGGTAGAATTTCGTAGTTTGAGTTTCAGAAAATATCAAAAGTTTTTGAAAAGCTATCCAGGATATCTTCAATATTTAAAGAATTTTAAAGGATTCTATCGGATTTCTAGAGAATCTATTTAAATAAAGTAAATTGGATTAATTTTCAAGCGATTTTTGAGATTTCAGAAGATTTCACTATATTGAATAGATTCATAGAATTTTAAAAGAAATTATAGGATCAGTGGAAAATAATAAAAATCACTATTATTATTATTTTAATTATTTTTATTTAAATGGATTTAAATACCGATTAATTTCAAGAGTGCCTAAAGGATTTCAAAAAATTTTAAAGCATACAGAGTGCTTTAAAAATTGAGTAAAATCCTTTAAAGTCCGTTGAAATCCGTTTAAATCCTAAAAATCTATAGAAAAATTAGAAATTCCTAGGAGTCCCTTATAATCTAATTTATTCCATGACGATCCTCACAAAATCGGTAGGAATCCTTTACAATTTTTATAATATCTTTGATACCCTGGATAACTTTTGAAAATCGTTTAAAATTTTCTGAAATGCCGTAAAATTATTTTAAAATCCTTAATAATTTTTAATTCTTACAAAATTATTGGAAATTCTATAATCTTGTGAAATTCTTTTAAATCTCATAAAATTTCTCGGAAACTTTTAAAATAAACTGTATTCTTTACAATGGTTAAAAATGAGTAAAATCCTTCAAATATTTTGAATTCTCTATAAATATTTTTAAATCTTTGAAATTCTCTAAAATTCCTTGAAATATTTTTTAATTTTTTAAATGTTGATATATTTTGGAATCTTCATTTTTTTCTAGCAAATATGTTACTTTGAACAATCTGCCCAAAAAATTAATAAATATTAAAATTAAAAGTTCTTTTTAATTAAAACAAAAATGATAATATTTTATCAATTTTAGGCCTATCTTTACATTTTTTTTACAGAATCGTAATGATCAAGAAGAAAGTTTTTCTTACGTAAATAGTAAATTGTTTGAGCAGCTCTTCTTTAATGAGAGAAAATTTCGGGCATAAAATGAGACTTCAGATGTTGTCCCCAAATCTAAATGTTTATATAATTTTTAAATTAGATTATTAAAGATATAGTTATACAATTTTATATAAATATTATTAAAATTGAGGTAGTCTTAAATGTACAGACTAAGGAATTTATTTATTGTAAAAAATTTCATATATTGTTTTATTTTTTTTTCAAAGTAAACTTTTACATATAAAATTATTTTTATAAAATACAAGAAATTTTTTAACTATCAAGAACATACTGATAATATTTTGAAGATTATTTTAGATGAGTTTAAAGTACACGTTGTGCCATCTCTTGGCGCTCAATACTAACTAAGTTGAGATGCCAGCGATTCTCAAGTCTAGGATCCAGCTTTTTTGTTAAAGGTCATTATTTTTTTTTAGTATTGATGAATTACATTTTTTAATCCAAAATTTCAATTTTCTAGACTTCTAGAAATCTAAATCTACAAAGCAGTTAAATTTTAAAATATAATATGAATTTTCAACAAACTACAGAAATCTTCAACAAAATGTTTAAATGTTTTAACTAAAAAAATTTGATTATTATCCAAACATAGATAAGTGATAATTTCATGAAAAAAAATAACTTTCAATCCAAATTTTGTTACGAAAAATTTGAAAACTACGAATTTTTAACAAATTACTTCAATTTTCAATCAACTCTTTGAATTTTCAAAAATAAAAAAGCTATGAATCGAATAATTTAATTTTAATGCATAAAAGTAATTTTCGATACCAAAAATAATTTGACCTAAAATAGCCGAATTCTTTTACATAACAGTTCAATTTGATAGAAAATCGTTGATTTTTTACCAAATTGGTGAGTTTTCAAGACACACAGACGAATTTTCTGCAAAAAAGTTAAATTTCAAGACACAGAATTAAATGTTCACTTTAAAAAAATTACAAAAAGGAACTTATTTTTATCAAAATAGTTCAGTTTTGCATCGAAAAGTTTAATTTTCAATTAAAATTATGAAACTTAAAAAAAAATTAATGCTCAAAGAAGCAGTTTATGTTATAACCAAATAGTTACATTTTTGACCAAAATCATTAATTTTTCAACCAAAAATGTTGTATTTTTAAGCACATAGTTGTACTTTTAACTAAAGAAATGAAATTTATAAAAAAAAGTGAATTTTCAAAGAAAAAAACGAATGGCCAACAAAATAGTTGAGTTTTTAACAAAAAACAAAATTGTTCTTCAAGAACAATTTTTAACAAAAAAGGATGACTCTTTAAATAAAGTGTAGAATTTTTGATAAATAAAGAATTTTTGAAAGAAGTAGACTTATAAACCTTCTACGACTTTCTTTTAAATTAATTTTTTGGATGAAGATTAGTTTCCCTTTCTAACAATTTAACTGCTTTATTACAAAAAAAATAATGTTTCTGGTTAAAAAATCATCTTTTCGGTAGAAAGTTGAAGTCATTTGTTCAAAATTCTTTTTTTGCTTACTATTGATCATTTTAGTTTTTAAATCACCTTGTTGGTAAAAAATGTAATAATTCTATTTGTTTGGTTCAGAATTAATTTTGTTTTATCTACTTACACTAAAATATTTTTTAATTCATAGAGTATTCTAATTTTGATTAAACCTGATATTTTAGATTGAAAATTTATCTTTGTTATCTCAAGATTCGTGTTTTTTGTCAAAATTATTCTTTTTGGTTAAAAATGTAACTATTTTGAAAATTAATATTTTTTTAAAAATCGAACAATTTTTTGTTTGAAAATTTAAGTAAGTCGTGAGAAATTAACTTTTTTGTCATTTTGGCTTTAAAATTCAACAATATTGTTTTATTTTCTTTAAAATTAATCTTTCTGGTAAGAAAATTATTCTGGTTAAAAATTCATTTTCTTTATTAAGGATTAAAGTATTTGTTTAAAATTGTTCTCTTTTTTGGTATTTAAATAGTTTAAAGTTCGTTTTAAATTGTTGTACTTTCTTTAAAATTCGTCTTTTTGTTAAGAAAATTATTCTTGTTAAAAATTCATCTTCTTTATTAAGGATTAAAGTATTTGTTTAAAATGTTTCTATTTTTTAATTTAAATAGTTTAAAATTCGTTTATTTCTTTTATTATTATTTTTTTCGTTGAATATCCATTTATTAAAAATTATACTGTTTGATATTTGGTTAGAAATTTAAATTTTATAAGTTGAAGGTTTAAATATTTGGTAGAAAATTTATGTATTTTGTTGAAAATTCATCTTTCCGGTTCAGGATTCAATTATTCGGTCGAAATACCTTTTTTTGGTTAAAAAATATATTTTTTTATTGCTTTTTTTCATTAAATTAGACTGATTGATCATTTATTTTTCTTTTTAGAAAAATAACCTTTTCGGTTAAAAATCAACTGTATATTTTTCATCTTAATACTAATTGTTTAAAAATTCGACATTTTTGTTGAAAATCCACCCTTGTCAGTTAAAAATTAAACTATTTTGATAAAGTAATGTGTTATTCGTATAAAACTCGACTATTTTCTTAAAAATGTTATCCTTCGGGTTTTACAATTTATTTACCTTATTTAAAAATAAATAATATATTATAATATATAATATATTATAATATAAATAATAAAAATAAATAATAATAACTATTGTTATAAAAATCACCCTATTAACTCTGTTTCCAGATAATTTTGGGATACTTTACTTTTATGGGGGAGGGGGTAAATAGCAAAAAATGGGAACAATTGGTTATTGACGGCCCCTTTGTTGGAAATGAGAACCACGCCTACAGAAGGCGATTTTCGATGCATGAGAATTCTCCAAGCGCCCATAGAAAATAAAACAGTATTTTTTTTATCTTATCGATATTAGCATGGAAGAGCAATTTACAAAATCGTTACAAGCTACGGAATTGCACGTTTGGGTCCACTAAAAGATATCTGTCGTCGAATAAAATGAGCCTTAAATAACTTACCCTTCAAGCCGTCATTGAATAGTTTTCTGATCACAAAGATATTTCCAAATTATTTGCAAAATTAGAGATTAGTAGTAAATAAATAATTTCAATAGTGGATTATACTAATTAATTAATTTCTCTTCTTTGAATAAAATAAAATCCTTATGTCTTTAACTCCTCAAAGAAGAATAATTACACAAAATTCTAATTTTGTGACATTTTTAATGCACAATCTTTTATAAAAGAAAATAAACAAATTTTTAATTTTTACTAATGAATTTTTTATTTATTATTATGAGAACTGCTGTAGTCGGCTGGTACAGATTTTTTTGCAATTTTAATGCATATAGTACAGAAATTAATTTAAATCGACACACAAATTAAATCAATTTTTTTTAATCGAGTTAAAACTCAAAATTTTCCTTCACAATAAATCAGAGAATATGAACTAAAACTTATTTTTTCAATTTCAATCTTATAATGCTTATACAAGTTGTTTAAACAATTTAATCTCATGTTTAGAATTCTTCTCTTAGAACAGAGTTTAAAAGTCGAGGTTTATTCCGAATTTTTAAAATTATTTTCAACTTTCAGTTACCGATAACCAAAACCAAACTCAGTTTAACATAAATATTTGTTTAAATGATTTAAAATTAATTATTATAAAACTTTATTAAAATAATTCTGGCAAGCTGCAGTTTTTTCTATAATTTTCCACCTTCTGTCCACTTTTTAATTAGTTTGAGGTAATTAGTATTATAATTTAATGAAAAAACTAATTGTTTAAACAAATTATTATTGTCTGCAATATCTTCTCCTATAGTCATGATAGATATTTGCAATTTTTTCTGAAATTTTCAACTTTTTGTTCACTTTTTACTCAGAGTGAAGTAATAATTAATGAAATTAAGAAAAACGAATTGTTTAAACAAATAACTATTGCTATTTTCTAAAAATTTAGCATTGCTGTGATTTCTATTTACGAAGAAAAAATAAATGAACATCAAAAAGAATCATTTTTTAAATACTATTGCTTTGTTTCAAAGTGAATTATTTTTACTCTATTGTTAATTGAAAAAAAATAATCTAAACAAGGAAACTCACTTAAAGTAGAGATAGAAGCAAATAATGGAAAAACTAAGATTAGTCGCAGGAAAATTTTAGGAAATAATTTGTAACAATACTCTTTAATTATTTATATTAATTAATTATAACAGAAATCAGGAAATTCCTTCTGGTACTTTCTTACCACTTGTAATAAATATTTTTTCGGAATTTTATCTCTAGTAAGAAGGGAATTAAATTCAGATATCAATTTTACAAATATCTGTTTTATTTAAGAAAATCATATTTACAGAAAAGAAGGAGATTTTTTGGAAAATGAATATCTAAAATAATTTGTCAAAAAATTATTTTTGCTGAATTACATTAATGATTACCTTATTCTGATTGAAAAGTCGACAAAAAGTGGAAAATTATAGAAAGTAACTGTAACTTTCTAGAATCCCTGAAAGAGAATAGTATGATAAATAACAATAAATTATTTGAAAAGTAAATGGTTTAAAATTTCCTAGAATATTTGTTCCCTTTAATTGAACAAATAATAAGTTTAACAATTGGGAAAAACACGACTTTCTAAATCAATTCTAAGATAAAATTGCTGAGAAAAATAATAAATTGTTTAAACAATTTATATAAATATCTTATTAGAAGAATAATATAGCTATTTGTTTATTTTAAATAATTCTTATCCAAAAAACTGCATAAAACCTAATTAACAGCCAAAACTCACAAGACACAATTCATACTTATGGGGGTTTTTTGGGACCCTATAATTCAAAAGAATTTTATAAAATGCCCATAATTCAATGTGATTTCCAGAACCTTTTAGATGGATTATTGAAGAAAAATGTTCTTTTTTTTTAATCTATTGAATTGTTTGGATTTTATTAAATTTAGAATAATTCTTTAAAATTCAAAAAATACAAGAGAAATAACAGAAACCTGAAATTTTAAGAAGTCAGATTATATTTTCTTAAATCATCAAAAATTTATTATAATATCATGAGAGCTTTTAAAAGTGCCTATAAATATTTATAGCAGTTTGAAATCACTTTAAATTATTAAAATCCTTACATAATTCCATAAATACTTAGAAATTTTTCGAAATAATTTAAAAATCCCTTGACCCTTTTAAAACTGCTCCAAATGCAATGGATTCTTCCAAAATAGCATGAAATTTTTTTTATCCTTTGCAATCTCATTAAATTACTAAAATGATGGGACAAATTTATTCATAATTCAATTTTTAAAATAATTTTGGAAGAATTTGACATAATTTTTTAAAAAGATTTCTGGGAAAATTTTAAATGGTTTAGGTATAATTTTTGAAGAATAATGTTAGGAAAACTCAATTGTGCCAGGGCATCAAGAGAATGAAATAAAAATGTCTTAAAATTCATGGGAAAATTGAAAATAACTTTTTCCTGATGATCTCTAAGATAAAATTGAAAAATATCACAAAGAATTTTAAATTATTTTAAAAATCATAAAAACCAACAAGATATTATAGGAATTATGTAAGGTTTCAAGAAAATAATAAAAAAACTTGTTAGGTTTATAGGAAAAATTAAGCTTATTTTTTATTTTGAAAAATTGATTTTAAGAGATTATGTAAAGAGATTTTAAAATATGTCTGAAATTCTCGAAAAACAATAGAAAACACTAGAAGGTTAAACAATTTTGAAAGGAAAAAATGCATTTTCTGAAGATTTATTTATTATTTATTTGTTTTATTTTTTCATCTATTTTATATTTATGAAATTTGTATAATTTTTTATTTTTAAGAATGAATTTTAAGGGAAAATTGAAAAATATTTCAAAACATTCCAAAGATGTCCTTAAATTTCGAAAAAAATATATAAAGCAACATCTTTCAATTAGATCATATTAAAAATACAAAAAACAAATAAAAATTGCCTAAATTCAAGAAATTTTTAGAAGACTTGAAGAGATTGAAAAAAAAGTTAAGACTGCAACATTTTTTTGAAATTGCAGTTTTTGAAAAGATTTTAAACAAAAACTTTCGAAGCTTTAAATGAGTTTTAAAATGATTTAGGTGAATAAACAAATTTTCCTAAAATTCATATCTAAAAATATTTTTAAAAAATTAAGAGGTTTTGAATAGATTTAAAGTATTTTAAAACTGGAAGTTTATCTGAAAATTTATCAAATATTTTGTATTTCCTCCAAATTTCCAAAAGTCCAAAATTTCCAAATTTTAAGAAGGCTAGAATTTTTCCTGATATTTTGTAAACTCCTGTAAAATAAATTTTTTTAAGTCTCCTAGATTCTTTTTTGACACATCTGAAATATTCAAAAATCCTTTTAAATTTCCTTTAAATTCAAAGAAAAATTTAGAAAATTTTAAGGCAATTTTTTACATTTTGATTGATTCTTGCAATTTTCAAGAAAAAATCGAGTCAGCTCAAAATATTTTTGGGAATTGAAGAGATTTTATATAGATTTAAAATATTTGTAAACTTAGAAACAGTTCAGAAAATTGATTGAATAGTTTTTATTTCTTGCAAACCTCTAAAAGTGCTAAATATCTTTTAAAAATGTTCACATTTTTCCGAATTTTTGTAAAATCCTATAAAATTAAATTAAAACAATATTCTAAATTCATTTTCGACGAAATATTGAAAAACCTTTTCTAATTTGCTCAAGAATATGATAAAAATTGTAATTCTATTTTCAAAATTCCCTGACTTTTCCTGGAATAATTTTTCTTTTTTTTTATTATTAATATTTAAATACTGTTCTTCTAATCTTGCACTACTTTTAGCATAGAATCTTTTATAACAGAATAAAACATTTATTTCTAATAAGAATTTCAAATGATCAAATTTATTCATTTATTTAAACAAAATAAAGTCTTTTCACTATAAAATATGGCTCTTAAAAAAATGGGATTTTCTACAAGAATTTAATTTTAAAACAAAAAATATGAATTTTCAGCAAAAATTAATTTCCGACGAAACTAATGCATTTTACCTAATTAAAATGAAATTTCAGACGCAGAAAATCATTTATTTACAGCAAAAAAATAGGATTTTTTACAAAACAGTTACAATTTTAATTAAAGACGTGAATTTTCAACGATACATATAAATCTTCAACAAAATGATAGTTTCCGAACAAACTGATTCAACCAAATATTTTAACAAAATAATAGAAACCCCAAGCAAAAAAGATTAAATTTTAACCAAAAAGTGGCATGTTTATAAAAAGTTACATATTTGCGAAAACAGATGATTTTTTAAATTAGAAAGATAAATTAAAAGAAAGTTGAGTTTTCTTTTTAAAAATATTTCAATTGATTTTTTACTAACAAAATATGAACTTTTAAACCAGAAATAAGTTTGTACGAAACAAATTGAATTTTTAATCCAATAAGACGAATTTTTAACCAAGAAGGATGACTTTTTACCACAATTGTTGAATTATCTACCAAACAGTTGCATTTTTTTCATAACAGATAACATTTTTCTTAAAATAGATAAATTTTTATTCTCAATAAAGTTTTTGAATAGTTGAATTTTCATTCAAAAAAATTCCTGCTGACTTTTCAAGATCAAAATATGAATCTTTTAACAAAAAAGAAGTTTATAAGGAAAAAATTGAACTTTTGATCCAAAAGAGGAATATTTTCAACGAAAAAAGATGATTTTTAAAGAATTAGTTAATTCTTTATCAAATAGTTGCAACTTATCCTTGAAAGATTAAATTTTTTACTTAAATAAAGGAATTTTTAATTGAGAAGGTAAATATTTAGTTAAAAAAGAAAAGACAAATTTTCCAAAAATAGTGGAATTTTCATCCAGAACTGATTTTTTTTCTCTGTTTTTTTACATAAAAATATTAAATTTAAATAAAAAGTGAATTTTTTACGACATAGTTTAATTTTCAACAAATCAGAAGAATTTTCAAAC
>JAWWLR010000166.1:29721668-29738479 GCA_035041075.1 Acraspis erinacei | reverse complement strand
CTCGTTTCGTTAGTCGATCGTCTTTCATTCTCTCAACATGCCCGAACCATCTTAACCGATTTCTTTCCCATGTGTCAGCTAATGTCTCCTCCGTAATTAGCATCGAAAAAATCACGCTTGTACCTCCAGAATTAGCCAAAGAGTGCATTTGTTAATTAAGGTAGTTGAAACAATTATTCATTTTAATTTAGTGGCCAAATATTATGCTTGGTTTTATTTATATGTAATATATGATCGATTCCATAGAAAAAACTTTATTTAATCCATCAAAAACACCTGATATGAATATTTATTTATGAAATATTGCTTTTAAAATAATAAATTATTTATTAAATTTTATTAAATTAAACCAAAAACTTCTTTTTATACATAAATTGTTCAAATTTAGTTTGAATCGAATGACGAATCGCCGCCAATCCTCACGAAACCATTTTCATTTACTTATTTGCTTATAACAAATAATTTTTTTTTTTAATTTGCATTGCTATACGTACGTGTCCTACCAAAAATTAGTCATGAAAAATTTAAGAGAGTTTTCGCTACTTTTTGGAAAAGAAAATGTTGTCTATTTATTTTTTTAATAGCGGGATTTTTTATTTCATGAACTATAGTTAAAAGTCCCACAGCAGTGAATATTTTAAAATTAATAAGAAGAATTCAAAATATTAGCATAAATATTCTCACAAAACTGAAAAAAACTATATAGCGACCCGAAAATATTGTCCGGGTATAATTAACCCAGTCGGAGCTCAGAGGGCTAAAATTCCCGTTAAAAATATTTTATTCGTCTCAAAGTTATATTTCAAAAACTTCAAGGCTGTCAAGCGTTACGTATATGTGACTATGGGCAGTAGAGGGCTAATGTTTTTTTTACGACAGGGTGCACAATTTTTGTTAATTCATTTTTTCCGAGCTTGCATACTTTTACCTAAAAATGGAATTTTTTATTTATTTTGTTGTTTGTAAAATCAAAATTCTTATTTTCAGCTTGTCAACAAAATTCAAAAAGTTGTCGACAAAGTGAAATTTTACATAAAACCAATACCTTCTCATTAGGATGAGAATGTAATAAACCAAAATTTGAAAATCGGCCATGACAGTTCGATGGGTAATTTTATTAGCTATCATTAAAAATAAAGTTAAAATTGAATAATAATTGTCTTCTAAAAATAAATTTGTCAAAGGACGTTTTTTGCCCCACTCTGCACCGTAAAGGACACTATGGACGCTAGAGTTGCGATATATTTTGCAAATCTTTGGCTATTTATCAGAGAGAGAGTGTCCCACGTGCGCGTAGTATGATCTTCCCCTGTACACGCGTCGACCGTTTTCATATTCTGTTACCATTGCCATAGCGTATACGAGCCGCCATAGATTTTCAAAATTGATCGTACGTGGGAAAGACGGGCGTGAGTGAACAGGAGTCACCCTCTGATGCGAATTTTTCTTCCATTTCCGGTATTTTGGTTAGCATATCGCAAAATAAATCGTTCCCTTAGATAATAAATCTTTTAATTTTATATATACGAAAATAATTATAATAATGATCATAAATTCAGATTCTTGTAACTGTTATGTTGGCTTGAGAAAATGTTTTTAACCCATCTAAACTTACCTTTTCAATTAAATTAAAACTTAGGAGGAATTATCTTTATAAATAATTTCTTTTCCTGCAAAATAATCATCATAGCAAGAAACTTCACGTGGTCCTAATTTTTAAATGAAGAATATATTTGTTTATTAAAAAAAAGTCAATGCGGTATCAATATTTCCCAGCTAACAAAGTTACTAGTCTGGAAAGTAACAAAGTTGTAACAAGATTCAGGAAAACAGTGACTGGTGTAACATTATCTTGCCATTTTAATTCCATTCTTGTAACAAAGTGATGTTTGGAAATGCAACGTGAAATGACAGCTTAACCTAAAAATATACGGCGTTTCAGAATTATAACTATTAATTCTCTTGAAAAATGTTAGGAAGTGAGATAATTAAATGATAAGTAGATTCCAGGGAATTGAACTAATATGTCAACATATCTTTTATAAAAAAAAATACTGAGATTTATCAGCTGAACCCTTACTAAGAAAAAAATTATATTAGAAGGTTAGAACCAAAATGTATATACGTATAAATAATAATTAAATATTAAAATTCAAATCTTTAAGTTTTTTATTAGAATGAACTCTTGTTATACAATATAAGTGTAATTATTACTATTGTGTTTAAATTATAAATCTGTCTTGAAAAGTTTTCTATAGTACATATTCATATATAATAATTCTTGTATCCAGCAAAACCTTCTCATGTGATGACAGATTGTAAAAAATAGAAGGCTTGTATGTTTGAAATGAATTTGAAATTTTTTGGCTATGGCAATGCTTCTTCAAAATAAGTTAGGAAAAAAATTTAAAAGGAATAATAGGTGTAAAAACTTGTTAATCCTACCGATTGTCGTCTTTTACTTTACTTAAATCTGCTTGAAAAAAAAATTTAAAAAGCATGTTTTTGACTCCATGTAGATTTGTCCATTTTTAAATAGTTTTACTACTATCAGTAAAAAGTCCTCAGAAGTTCAAAATATTTTGAGCTACAAATGACGATTTCATTAAAATGCAGGATTTTATAAATATTCTATTCACATTTAGATTAAGCTGGGTATTTTATAATGCATATTTAAAGAAATAAATACTATTTTACAGAAATCATATGCACATCAAGAATTTTAACTTCGAAGGCTGAAGTAGAAACATTCATTAAAAGTTTTTTGTGGAGCACATCGAAGAAAAAAGTTTTTATTGTTTATGGTGATATATTTTAAAACTTTTGTTTAAGGTATTTGACATTTTCTACAAAAAATAAGCCTAAGGTGAGGAGAATACTTAGAAATTCTAAAAAAAACGATGTAAAAGAGAAATTCCTCTTAAGCTTTGACAGAAAACCCTCAAATAATTTTTGAAAAATTCAAAAACATGAAAGATATTTAAAAAAGAAAATGTTGGTCCTTTCTTTAAACTCCCCTAACTTTGGTGATTTTAGTCATATTAAGATGTATTCTTTCAATTATTCACAAATAAATGCAATTTTAAAGAAATGTTTTCAAAACAATAACAAAACTATCCATAAAAAACTTTTAAAAATACTTAAAAATATATATCTTCAAATTTATTTTAAGACTTTGTCTGAAAAATACGAAGTTTTTGATTTTTTTCAAAACATATTTCTTTATAACTGAGTCTGATTGTGAATACTTTCGAAAACATATATCTTAGTGAGATTTAATTTATTAAAATTATGAAAGTTAAATAAAAAATTCATCAATATCTGCTGAGTTTCTGAAGAACAGAAGAAAAAAATAGAAGAACAAATAATTTTTTTCTAGCAAAATTAACGTTAAATACTTCATCCATGAGAGTTCTGCAATAGATAAGGCTTTTAATTTTGAAGACGGCCATGACGATTTCGAAGAGCTACGAAATCTATTTTGAAAACGACAGTTTCATATTTTATAACACTTAAAGCCCACTTAGGGTAAAGTTTAACTTTTACCAATCCATTAGCATAAAATCACCTGTAACGTAACTCACACTTTCAGAGATATCTGGTAGTAGCAGAAATATTCTTCTTTTCGTTGACATAAGTCGATCAGATTCAAAATAAATTTGTAAGCAAAGTTTTTGTGTATTGTTTTGCTAAATGGCATATTGGTCTCATGTAAATTTTTCTCTATATTTTAATCAGAGGTTCCTGATTGTGAGCAGCAGCTTCAGTAAGATGCATCCTCCACCTTGGAGATATTCCCAAGACATGATTCTAAATAAATCAGTATTCGAAATGAGCCGATATAAAATCTAATCGAAAAATATACAAGAAGTTTACAACAAAATTTATTTTCAAATCCATCAATTTGTATAAAACCATTTGAAATTCTCTTATCATACACCCCTAAGTAAAATCACCAAATCAAAAATGAACCTTCACTATCAGAACGTTTCACTCTTTCTCGAAGGATTGGGTCTCGAGAAAGATAGCGAGGCCGTTTGTAAAATGTAAAATTCGTAATGCATCGCGGCAAAAGTGGAATAATCCGAGACATACGGGGTGGTGCGATGGTGGTTCCCTGGTGATGGTGGCAGTGGTTGGGGCCAGACCCATGTACGTTTATGTGTCTCATTTATCAGAACAGATATTATTATAGCTCTGCGCGGTCGCAGCTAGGAATTTTACATACGTAGGGACATTTGTACCTTCGCGATATAATATAAGGACGTAATAATGCAAACTCACATAAACCCAGTAACTCGCGATGGTCCCCTTCCCCCTTTTCCATATGTTCACTCTTTTTCCTTCTGGCTCTGACTTCCACACATTCATCGTCCCGCCTTGACCCCCCATGGTGTTGGCTATTGGGTCACGTATGGTGGTCTTTTCGCCTCGGTTGTTATGTCGTATCTTTCAGAGGGTGAATTTGATAAAAGAAACATCTCAGGATTCATTAGGTCTAATGGATTGTTGTCCAAGTTTATATTTTTGTTCAATAGTAGCAATATTTTAAAAAGTTTAGTTTGTAGTACAAGCTACATTTAGCATGAGCTTAGAGAAAGTTACCTAAAAAATAACATTTTTGTCATTATTTATTACACTCAAATTAATGAATACAAAAAACTCAAGGATATGATACGAAAATAGGGGTATAATAGAAGAGTACGTTCTTTTAAATGAAATTAATTTGTCCGGGAAAAATAGTTGTTTGAGATTCATGATACTGTCTGTGAACCCTTATTGAATATCGTGTTCTATGGGAATATTGTTATAACATTCAAAGAAAAATTTTGTATTTACTTTAATACTAGAAAAATGTTCAAATCTTCAGTTTGCAGTTCAAGCTGGGCTTAACATGAGCTTAGAGAAAGTTATCTAATCAAAAAACAAAACATTTTTGTAATTATTTAGGAAACTCAAATTAATAAATACAACAAAGTCACAGGATATGATACGAAAATAGGGGAATAATAGAAGATTACATTTTTTAAATCACATTAATGTGTCCCGTAAGAAAATCTTGTTTGAGAATTATGAGACTGTCTATGAATCCTTATTGAATATTGTTTTCTATGGGAATATTATTATAATATTCGATAAACAATTTTCTATTTACTTCCGTACTAGCCGTCATGAGCCTAGAGAAAGCTATCTAAAAAAAACATTTTTGTAATTATTTATGAAACTGAAATTAATAAACACAACAAAGTCACAGAATTTGCTATGAAAATCGGGGAATAATAGGAAATACATTCTTTTAAATTAAATTAATGTGTCCCGGAAAAATAGTTGGTTGATATTCATGAGACTGTCTATCGCTTCCTTATTAGATATAGAGTTGTATGAGAATATTATTATAATATTTAAAAAAAAATATTAATGTATAAGAGGGTGTCCTAATTTTTATGACACTAGTAACATAAATATCTATAACCGAGATTCACAGACAGTCAATTAAATTTCAAACTGTGTTTTTTACCTCGTAGGTTCCATGTTAAATTTAGTACAAAGCGCTTTATGTTTCTAAAATATTTACTCCAAGTATTTTAAATTTTCGACAAAATAGATGAATTTTGAAATAAAAAAAGTTTTTCTACAAAGAGATCAATTTTCATCAAAAGAGTTGAGTTTTCAAGATAGTTAACCTACAAAGATGAATTTTGAAGAAAGTGGTCGAATCTTCAAGCAGGAAATAAATATAGAATTTATTCGAATTTTCAAAAAGAAAAGTTGAATTTTGAACAAATAAGTTCGAAGATATGATATTGGACATTTCAACCCCAAAATACTTTTATTTTAAAAAATAAAGAGTTTATTTTAATAGAAAGAAACGAATTTTGAACAAAATACAACTTTCAGTCAAGTAGATGATTTTTCACCCAAGAAGATTTTAATTAAAAGAAAAGCATTTGAGTTAACCCAAAAACTACGAATTTTGAACAAAATAGTTGAATCCTTGAACATAAAATATGATATTCTGACCAAAGGAGACGGATTTTAAACCAAGGGTATGAACCTTCAATCCAAAAAGGATACATTTTTTAACAAAAGATATGATATTAATTTCATCCGAAAAAGATGAACTAACAACAAAATACAAAAAATTCGGAGGATAAAGTGAAACCTTCGTTTAAAGAATTAATTTAAAAAAGAAGAAATTTGATAATATCCGTTAAACTTTCAACTGAAAATATGAATCTTCAAACAAAAAATTAGTTTTTAACCAAAAAGTTTAGCCTAAAACTAATTACTCAAATTTTCAAATAAAAAAAAAACAATTCTCAACAAAAAATGTAATAGTTGATATTTCAACCAAGAAAAAGTTTTAATTTGAAATCAAAAACATTTAAATTTAATCAAATGACCAAGTTTCAACAAAAAGATTGACTTCTCAATTACAAAAAGTTGATTGTTTTGGTTCAAAATTTGCATTATTAACGAGAAAATATGAAATTTCTGCCAAAATTGATGAATTTTCTACTAGAGATGAGTCAGTAAACCGCAAAAATGAATTTTCGAGAAAGCCGTTGAACTTTCAACCAAGTAGATGGATTTTTAATGACAAAAAAGATGAATTATTATTGAAAAATATAATACTTCATGTTTCAAATGTGCAAAAAATTGTATTAAAAATTAAAATTAACTTTCAAACCAAGAAGACAGAAGTTTAACAAACTAGTTGAACTTAATTGCAAAAATAATTACAATTAAACAAAATGTTTGAACCTTCTAGAGAATAATTACATTTTTAATTAAATAATTGAATTTCTATCCAAAAGGCATAATTTTTTACATAAGAAGATGCATTTACAACCGAATAGTAAGATTTTTAATAAAAAAAGATAAAACTTTCAACATTTGATAATTTGACAAAAACCAAAAGGCCTGGAAAAGTTCTTGCGCTACTAAACATATTTGTATTACTTTTAGATTTTTTCAACACCTTGCATTTTTATATTTCTCAAAGGCTTACTTTTTAATAAAATAAGGAAATGCAATAAAATGTATAATAATAAAAAAGTATAAGATATACAATAATTATTTAATACAAAGAAAAACAGAAAACCTTCCTTCTAACCAAAAAAATCCTAAAATAAAATGAATATATTAAAACGCTAGAATACTGTATCATATATGCTAATTTTTATATCTTTGCATATAAACTAAACATATTTATTTAAAAACCTTTCATGTCTTTACATTTTTGAAATTTTTTTCGGTAGGTTATAATATTTAATAATCTTTTAAAATACTTTGGAATACCTAAAAATCATATCAAATTTTTGGGAATGTTTATAAATACTTCAAATTCGTAACTCCTTGAAATTTGTAGAAACAACTTAGTACCTTGTAAAATCCCTTGAAATATTTTAAAGAACGTCGACAGTCCTTGGAAGCTTTCAAAATTCTTTAAGGTCTTAAAAAATGTTGCATCGCTTGAAATGTTTGGATATTCCCTGAAACATTTAGAAGCTTTGCAATGTCCAATGAAATATTCTAGAACACATTTAAGACCCATAAATCTTTAAAATCTCTTCAAATTATTTAAAGACTTTTAAAATTAGTTTCAATCCATAAAAATCATGTGAAATCTTTTAAAATACTTTCATTTTTATATTATTGATCTTGCTTGTTATTATTTTTTTAAATAGTAAGTTCGTTTACCTGCAATAATTATTTTCTTTTAATCGTGAACCTAGACCGACAGGTTCCAAATTTTTATTTTACGAATAATTTATTACAAAACTACCAGTTCTATCATTTGTGAAATTCTTATACTTAGTAGATATCAACTGCTTGATTTCAACCTATCTCTCTTTCCTGGTGACCAGAGTTCATAAAATTCGAAATATAGTGTAAAATGAAATTTGTAAAAGAAAACTTTTGTAATTTTACTTTCGAAAATGTTAAAGCTTAATTCCTAATCCTTAGAGACCTGAAGCATAAATTGGCAATATCATTTTCTTTAAGTGAGATTCGCTATCTTTGTGAAGACTGCCAGTAACACTTCTTTTTAAATTAATTTGTTTCTAAGAATTTTTTCTAACATTTCTCTAATTCTCAGTGGAGCGAAGAGAGTGGATGTCTTTTTAGAAAAAATAAAAAAATTAAATGAAAACTGAATGATGGTAACTATATCTTATGATAATACATATTTCTTTACATTGCGAATAACACTTCTGTCCTGAGACAATTTTGAATCCACTTGGCAAGTATCCCCCATTGAAAATTTCAACCAAAAATTTAAGACTTTCATCTAAAACTGATGTCTTTCTCCTGCCCGTGAGCAAATAATGATTTTGAAAACATATACAACTTTTTACAACCTCTTGGCAACAGAAAACGCTGCTTGAAATTCAAATTCCGTGCACTCGATGCAACCGAGACGTGTTTTCCTTCGAGAAGAGAATTCTCGCTCGGTTTTCTTGTTCTTTTCTCAAATAAGCATATGCACGAAGGTACCTTGGATGGATCCGGAAAACCCGGGGCCAAAGGGGTGGTCCCTCCTCGGTCGTCAAACCTTAATACATTTACAGCTCACGAGAGCTGCTGCTCCTCTGCTCGCGTTTTGCCATATCCGCTGGCAGATCTCTCTATAGAGTGTATCACGTTTGCGCATGTGAATTTCACATCTTCGAGGAAATTTTTGTAATAGTGCATATGTGAACGAGAATGTATCTAAGTGGAAGAAAGATGGCTCAGGTCGTCCGTCCCCAGCGGCTAACCCCCTGATATATCGTTTACGTGTCTCGGCGTGCATACGTCGTTTGGGACACACGCCTTCTCCAGAATTCACCCCCAACCACCCATGACGAGGATCTCGCGAATCCTTATTTTACGAATTCACAGGATGCTAGAGGATGTTAAAATGCTAGAACTAGTATCAAAACTGACTTTGCTTTGGATAATTCAGTTTACGTTTCATTTTCAGGTTATTGCGATCAGTGGTTCAAAGTGGTGCACGATGATAGGAGAATTTCAAATGTTTTGATAGACGCAGATCGGGCTAGGAATACATTCTTGAGCAAACTTCTCATGTACTCTTTTGCGAAATGGCATTGTTGGTGTGACGTCCTGTGACGTATGATAACCATCTCATTTATAATTATGTTATTAATCATTGCTACATTTTTACTTATGATTTATTTATATTTTTATCTATTATGACAAAATCAATCGTTTTAACTCCGCAGTTCTAACCAAGCAGTTTAGACATCTTGAATATTCTGTCCAGAGCTGAAATAAAACGACTTTTTACCTAATCGTTTCCAGCTGCACGAAACATTAAACATTAAAGAGGAAAACACAATGACCAAATCCTTGGACTTAAGGGATGGCCTTCAGACCTGGTGACCGGGATATCAATCGATTTTGATTGTTACGATTTTCGTTGCCACGATTTTGGTTTGTACCGTTTTGGTTCTGATGATAATGAAACCCGACGTATGTAAACCCAGATTAGAATTAGAGCATCAAGCTATCTAAAGCTATCTATCTGACAATTCTTATCCTTATTCGTCATCGCACCCTACTACTAACAGAAAGACTGATCCAACCCGTCGGGCAATAAACTACTTTGAAAATCATCAATTTCAACGATCATGAAGATCAATCGGCAGAATAATCGAAATTACCTGTAGAACAATAAAAATATACAAGAGTACCTTAATAGTGAACGAGAGAAAATTTCAACCAACTTGGAATAACCAGTTTCTCAAAACACCTATTTGGAAAAAACTCAGTGTATCCCTTAATCTGTTTCTCATCCAGTTTAAAGGATTTATAAGTGAAAATTGGGATATAAAATCAGTAATCTTAAATCAATGAATGAAAAACTTATAATAATTATTTTTGAAAATGCGACACTTAGGTCTTCCTTTACTTCAAGGTGGAGATCTGGATAAGAAGTTTTTATTACCTGAGGAGTCTCCAGTGCACCTGATATTTAAAATAAATCGAGTAAAGTAGAATAAAATAAAATAAAATAACTCCATCTAATTGTTAAAATTCAAATCAAATCAGCTATTTTGTATTGTCCAAAATTTAACAAACTTCTCTAATCCTGTTTCGAAGACCTAGATTTATTTTAAAAAGGAGGAAGCCGTTTTAAATAAAGAATTATTTTTAAATAGGTAAGGTTGTTTTCTTTAAGACGTAACATCGGCTCATGGAAAATACTGAATGACTTCGAACGATACTCCCGGAAATGAACAATCGATTTTCAGAAGTTCCTGGTAGGGGAAAACCATAGAAAAAATAGACCGACATCAAATTATGTTCCAAAATCAAAATCACTTCCTGAAAAATTGGTTGATTGAATAATTGGACAGGTGGCAAAGATTTTAGATTTTTAATGGTTTAATTTTTTAAAAGAACTGAAGGCGAACTAGTAGTTTAGTATTTTGTTTTTTATCTTTCTTTTTAAGTAAAAAATTGAAATTCTGATTGAATCCTAATGTTGTAGGGCTCATTTTATTCCTTGCTAGATTCTCTATAAATCTCTTCAATACGTTTTTATTCAAAAAAATTAATTAATTAATCATATAATTATTAATTGTGCTAGTAACATTTTTCTTTAAAAAAAATGCTAAATAAAAACCTACTGAAGAGGTTCGTGGAGAATATTTCCAGGAATAAAATGAACCTTACCAGGCTAGAATGATTAGCAATGTGATCTATTTCTTGATTTAGCTATAGGACAGCGTTCAATATAAGGCCTGAAGAAATCATCAGGCAAGATTTCTTAGTTAATATAAAGTTTAAAAAACAAAGGAATACTTTCTTACGAATAAATAGGTTTTTTTATAAATTCTTAAACTGAAATAGGAAAACATAATTTAGCATTATCGATTCATTCCTTAAATATTGAATAATACAATAGATTGATATGGATTATTGTCCATCATCAATCGCGTGCCATGCGCGCGTTTTGTTTTTCGCATTGAGGGGTAAAAGTAATTTTAATATAAAGTTATTATTTATCAAAACTATTTATTTTTTTTTTAGGTTTTTGAACGTTACATTCGAGGTAAAATTCGATTTCCATATCTGAGCACAATGAAAGAGATATAATTAGTTTTTTAAATAATTTATATAACTATATTATTTCTAAGATTCTGGTGAAAATTTCAAACGATTTTTAGATGCGTCAATAAAAAATCTAGACAATTTTAAAGAGAATTCTCTTATTTTACAAAACATTAAGAACATTTTGAGTCAGGTTAAAAGTTGGCCGTGGCTACGTGTACTACAATTTAGTACGAATAGCATGGTTTGTTCGGTAAAAACAGGAAACGCTTGAAAATGGCTATTTACGCTGAAATTTTGCTACAAATAGCCGCAATTGTGTTGGAAACATTTTTTTAAAAGTAGCTTTAGAAATTTCAGAAACTTAGAAGGAATTTTTAAATATTTTACAATTTTTCATAAATGATTTCAACTTTTAAAATGTTTTCTTTTAATATTTAACAAATCCTGCAAAATTAGAAAAATTTCCCTAATATCTTCCAGATTCTTTTTTGACAGGGACTGTCTATGTCCCCAATCTTCCTGGAGATTTTTAAAAATCTTTTTAAATTTTAATTTGAAATAAACTTTTTTAAATGAAAAAGAATTTTAAATTTTCCTAGAAATTCGGGAAAATCCTTTTATTCCTTTCAAACCTTTCTCTTCAAAATCCTCTAAGCTTTTATTTTGGAAACTGGAAAAATATATATTTTGTTTAAATATTTTCAAGATTGTTTCAAACTATAAGGCTTTCTGAGTCGTTTTAACACTTTTTAATGTATCTTTATAAATTAATCTTAAAAGTAAAAATAAAAAATTTTCAATTTTCCCAGCTATCTTAAAAAAGTTTTCAATTTCTCTGTAATCCTTTCAAAATTCTTAAAACCTTTTGTTTCAAAATATTATCGTGGAATATTTTATATTCAATTATAAATGCAGAAGGATAGCGTTATCATGATAAAAAAGTATTTTGACGGAAGTAATCGAGTTTGAATATTTATAAAAATATGTAAATATTAGCATTTCATATGTGGGGGGGGGGTATTAGATGAGGAGGGCAGTAGAGGAGGGGGATATATCAGGAATCGAGAAGAAAGGCAAAATAGGAGAAGGGAAGAAAAGTAGGCATGTGTAAAGTAGTGAATGGAGAAGAGAATTCGTAGCTGGAATCGATTGTAGGCAGGGTAAATTAGTGGAGGGGGTGGGGATGGTGAGATAAGGTTGAATGAAGAGTGTGGATAAGAAAGGGGAGTGAACGTAGTCGAAGTGTGTTAACAAATATGGTAGGGAAGCGGGAGTCAGGGAAAAACGATAGGATGGAATGATAACATAGGATTGGTTAGTGAAAGAAGGGGAACTCATAGAAAGTTTTGTGTGACTAAATTAACGCAAGGAGGAATCGAATGTAAACAATATGAAGGTCTACATACTAGCATGTTACATATTTCAGGTTTAGGATTTCATAGCCACGGACAGAAACCCTTATAGTTTCGTTCAGATGTAAGAGTGAGAGGAAGCTAATGGAAGTTAGTGGAGAAAAAAGGGAAGTGTGCCAAGGGGAAGTTAGAAAAGAAGTGTGGTAGCATGAGTGAGGGAGAAGAAATAGTTGAGGGAATGACAATGTAAGATCTCATATATACTTCTATAGTTACGTTTGAGTGACCGTCCCTTATTACTATTTTTTTTGTTTGAAGAGTAGGAATCATGGAAGGAGAGAGGTAATGGAAGGAGGAAGGTAATTGAAGGACAGGGTAAATATAAAAGGGGTTTGGAAGTGTGTTTTGGGAAAATATGGAAGGGAAGTGGTAGTAGGGGATGGAAGCAGACAAGAAGTGGAGACCTGAGGGAATGGGTGAGCAGAGGCCTAGATAAAGCGAAGGGAGGGTAGTTTGGGAAAGTTAGGGATAGGAGATTAGTTAGAAAATAGAATGGGGAGTTTCTGAGGGGTTGAAAATATAGGAGAGGATGTTGGAAAAGGTGGATTAATGGAAAGAGCGGAAGGTTTTAACGACTAAATTAATGTCATAGTAGGTCTCTTTTTCCTGAAGAGGCAGTAGATGAATGATGGATAAATAGAAGAGAGGAGGGAAATCAGAGTTTTGGGAACTAGGGGGAGTGGAACTAGCTTATGGAAGCTGGAAGAGGGATTGGGTAGGATGATGAGGAGAAGTTTGGAGAATGAAAGGAAACGTCATAGAGAGAGAAGTAGGGTTGGGTCCGTGAGGAAAGAGTAGTAGAGGAGATGATTATAATAAAAGATCAGAAAGGGCAGGAGGGAGTGCGCTAAGGAGTGACAGGGGGAGAATGAGGCCTGGAAGACTAAATTCATATTCTAATAGACTACCTAACCCTTTTTTGTAGGCGCAGAAAACCTGCTTCGACTAGTCTTAGCCAGTTCGAAACAATTCGAGCTGGTATTAGACAAAACTAATAATTGAGAACGCATTATTAAAAAGCTGTAATTGGAAAATTCTGCTAATATTCTACTTCACAATTCATTTCTTCTCTTTTCCTCGAGACTAAAGAAATATATGACTCGTTATAAGGATGATATTTGACCAAATATTTTATATTCGGCTTTAAATGCAGGAGGATAGCGTTATCAGGATCGAGGAATGTTCTGCCGGGAGAAATCGAATGTGAATAATACGAAGGTGTGAATACTGGATACTGGATACTGAATACTGGATAGTGAGGGGCCAATAGGGTTACAGATAGCCTTAGTCGTCTCTCCACGGAGTTTGCTTTTCTTTGGGTATAGTAATGCACTTATAAATCAGGTTCAGCCGCGGACCACCATAAAGCATTGCTATGTTTCGATGTCCTTAGGCATTCCTTGGGCGGGTTCGCGTTTGATTCACGCATAAGGGGTCCGTGTGTGGCTTGGGCCTCGACACTCATAGGACAGGACAACACGTGCCCACCTGAGTCTGTGTTTGTTTATATGTACATTTGCCATAAGCAGCGGGCGTGAGAGAACTTGTCGCCAAGGCGATAATGGTTTATTTGTCGTTGGGTACGCGCTCGCGCGCGAGATATGTTCCGGTTTCTTTCCCGTTCTTTCGCCGAGGATTGTTTATTATGCGAATTGAACGACCCGAAGGCGATAAAGATCCTCCCCCTCTTTCTTCACTTTTGATTCTCCAGCTCTTCCTTCTTAGCGTCTCTTCTCTTTCTAAATGCATTTCTTCTCTCGGTTAGACTATCGTTCCTCTTCTTCAATTCGTATTCTCTTGTAGGATAAGAGATGTATGTTCACACATTCGCATTTCGCGATGCTTAATCAAAGAGAAACGGATGTCTATTGAGTAGAGATGAATAAGTGGGATGTTGTGTTAAGTCGATTCGAACAGCTTAGTATGTGCTTGAGAAAGGACAGATTCCTGCAAATGTTTGCATGGTGGATAAGAGGCCGGAATGGTTTCTTCGGCTTGTCAGATTGATTTCGATTTTTAACAAATGTTATAATTTGTGAGCTTGAAGAAAGTTATCTGAACAGAAAGCAAAACGTTTTTGCAACTATTTATTAAACTTAGTGTTTCATGAAAAGGTGATAATTTCTCGTTCCTAAACTGGTTACGTTTGCTTTCGCTCATATCTCGCTGTAAAAATGATCGTCTCATGAACTTTTTTTCCTAACGTTGATCATCTCAAAAAAACGAATGATTTGGATCGAGTACCGAGAAGTCCCGTTTTGAAGTTTAAAATACTTAAAAAGCACGCAAGCGTCATAATAAAAAAATATATAATCTCTTTGCCTGGTACATAAGTAACGAGGTTGCCCACAGTGGGGCAAAAAAACGACCGTGGTAAAACTGATTTTCAAAGACAATTATTTTCCAATTTTAACTTTTTATTTAATTAAAGATAAGCAAATTTCGCATTGAACTACTATGCCCGATTTTCGAATTTTTGGTTTATTTTTTTTATTTAGTAAAAAAAAAATTATAAAAAAAATTTCTCTTTTGAACTATACCGTTTTTTGAAAAATGCTTGGATTCAATCGAAAATAACTAGAAATCTGAAAGCATCTATCCACAAAAGTTTGCCAATAGCAACGTAAATGTTAAAACATTTATCGAATTTGTTATAAACAAATAAGTGAATGATAATAGTTTCTTGTGTATTATCGGCGATTCGTCATTTAATTCGCACTAAATTTGAACAATTTATGGACAAAAAGAGTTTTTTCAGTTGAAATAATAAAAGTTGAAAAATAATTCCTTACTTCAAAAGAAATTTTTCTAAACAAATATACATATCAGGTATTTTTAATGGAATAAATCAAGGTTTTCCTATGGAATCGATTACATATTACTTGGAAATAAACCCTAAGTATAGTATTTTGCTACTGAATAAAAATTAATAATTGTTTAAACTATCTTAATTAACAAATGAACTATTTGGCTTCATCTGGAGGTACAAACTTTGTTTTTTCAATGCAATTAACGTTTAAATTAAAATTAAATTAATTAAAATTAATTAAATTTTTAATTATTAAAAATTAAAAATAGCAATTAAAAATAACTCGATTCTAAATTTTTCAGAACATTTTCATGAGAGTAAACCATTTATTATTGTAAAAAACATTGTTCAAACAAATTTTTGTCATTTTATGTATTTATAAATAAAATACCGTTTTTACACGGATTTAGCATCCTGTTATTTAGAAATTACTCCTTGCAATTATTCGATTATTTGATAATTCTTTAACAAGACATAATGAACAAATGCAACATTTGACGAATTTTCAGCATTTAAACTTGTGTTTTATGTAATAAACTGTTAAAAACACATTTTTTAACATTTCTAAATAGCTCGATAACGATACATAATTTTTCTTTTAATTAACAATGTAGTAAAAAAAATTTCTCGTCTAATGAATTTGTAAACTAATATTTTTCTTGTGGAAAATTGTTGTACTGCATTGTTAATAAAAATTAAAATAGTGGATCATTATCGCACTGTCAAAAATAGTTAAAAAATGTGTTATTAACAATTGAGTACACACAAAAAAACAAGTTTAAATGCGGAAAAATATAGCCAAATAATGCATTTGCTAATTAAGTTTGGTTAAAGAATTATCAAAGCTTATCCATGCAGAGCAAAAATCATTGCTAAATAATTGACCGTTAATTTCGTGAAAAGGAAATATTTTATTTATAACAAATTCAAATGATAAAAAAAATTTGTATTGTTTTTTACAATAATAAATTGTTTAGTGTCATGAAAATGTTCTTAAAAACTTAGGAGTTTGGTATTGAGTTCGGCTCGTCAATGCCAAATTTTATTAGCTTTAATTTATTTTTAAATAGTTAAAATCGGATAAGAATTTTCTTCCGAAAATCAATTTGTCCCCAGATGTTCTTTTTGCCCCACTGTGCGGCGATTTGGCGGATAATTTAAAATTCCCAGTCATTTCCCGGTTTTCCCGATTAATTTTTTCAATATTCCCGGTCAACCAAAAGTAAAATATTGATATTTGCCGCAAAACACAAATATTTATTTTAATTTACAATGTTCATTCTAAGAATCCTTTAACACACAAACAACAATTGAACCGCCGCATCGTAGAACGGGATATAAAATATTTTTCGAGGAGTGGGAGGGCCCCTGCTCGCTTTTTGGAACATTATTGAATTTTAATTTTCTAAATATCTATCCTCATAGAAAATTTGATTGCGCATCTTTTTTCCTTTGGCAAAAAGTTGTAAATTTCTTAGTTTCTGAGATAATAGCGAAAAACACGATTTTTTCATAGCATA
>JAWWLR010000166.1:29676558-29702154 GCA_035041075.1 Acraspis erinacei | reverse complement strand
TCGAAATATTAAGAACGAAATCTGTAAATAATCCCCTTTAATAATAAAAATCCTAGAAACCTTTACGCTGGATAATTTGAAAAAGATTTTTTTAATAGAAATTTTGAGAAAGACATTAGCATTTTATACCAAAAGTTGGTATTTTAAAAAAAAATCATTATACTTCGAACCAGATTTCCAATTTTTAAATAGTTTCAGGTTACATTGACATTTTTCTAAGGAAATAAATCATTTTTAACAAAAATAATTATTTTTTTAAGAAGATTTACATTTATGAAAATTTTATGTTAAGTGATTTTCGTTGGAATATATTAGTATTTTTAATAGACAATGACAAGATTTTGAATAATATTTACAATTTTCAACAGCTTTAGGTTATGTTGGCGTTTCACCTCAAATTTGATTTTGTCAACACATAATAATTACATTGAAGTCCAAATTTTTTTGGTGAAAATAATTGAATTACTAAGTTTGAAAAATTTCGGATTGCATCAGCTTTTCTTGTTTCAGTCAAAAATTTAAATTCTAATTAAATATCATTATGTTTTAAAGAAGATAAAATATTTTTAACCATTTTAGGTAACGTTGAAATTTCACATCGAAAATTGGCATTTGCAAAAAAAAATCATTATAATTTGAACAAGATTTAAAATATTTTCACAATTCTGGAAGAATCCAGATGTCACGCTATTTCGACCGTGGATAGCACTCGGATTGGTGACCATCCTTCTCTGAGTTCTAATTGTCGAGAGGGCGGTTTTTTTCGAGAGGGTGGATGATTTTGTGCATTCGATGAGTAGAGTCGAAAATCTTCAAACTCAACTGTCAAAAAACCAGCTTAAATTGGAATGTGGTTTCCTGCAGTTTTCCTCTTCTCTGACCAAATGTCCTGGTAAATGCAAGTACTCCTAATTCAAATTGGTCACGTGGTTAATGGCTGACTCATAATAAGAAATACAGAAATGTTGTTAATAAAAACATAAATACAACATTAATGTATAATTAAAAACAATATGCGTCCAAGTGGCATGCCTGTTTCTTTTCTAATTTCGCTGTAAGTGGTTCCTTAAGGGTAGTTTGCAACAGGAGGATCTGAAGGGAGTGCATATTTGGATCTATATTCGGTCCAGTGAAGGCAATAAATAATTCGATCCCCACTCGTTTCGATCGATAGTCTCGATGTACTTCGAGGACCTTCGCTTCTTGTGGATGTCGTTTCTACCTACTCGCGATAAGTCGGCGCCGTGTTGCGACTCAATCCCGCGGTTTCTTCTATATAAATCTTCCTCGCGGATATAAATCAACGTGCCTCCAGCAGTGTGATACCGAGAGGAGAGAGCCCCTGATACACCGCCGAAGGACCCTTCGATCCCCAGGCCAGAAAAGACACACGGGTCCCACTTCACTTATATTATGGCACTCTATGTTTTACGCCAAGAACTCCATGCCCATCCCATGCATCACTCGGCCCTTCAACAGAGCTTCGAAGAATCTATACCATGTCACGGAAATTCTGAGGAAGTGCAATTTTGCCGAATGTTTCTAATGGAGATACTCAATTTTATTATTAACTAATCATTTTATTTATAGAGATAATAAATTAGATTATTTATTATTTATTATATCAGGATTGAAACTCCTACGTTTTTACAACCAACGCAAAAATGGTTGGTGGGGAAAACAAGCTTTTTATGATTACAGATGGTATTAGCTGCTACAAATTTTTCGACAAGAAAGTGAACTAACAAGTTTTGTGAAGGAATCTTTTTATTAAGATAGATGGTATTAGCTGTGACACCTACGTCGATGCTAAGATTAACTAACCAATTAACAAAACAAACGATTAACAAACCAACAACAAGCTTTTTATTATCAGAGATCGTATTAGCCGTGACAGGTACTTCGATGATAAAAATAAGCAGCCACTTTTGTGTGACAGCAAGCAGCTGTTAGTGATAGATTTAATGCTTTCACGATGATTCATTATGACAAAAGAGATACTTCGGGTTTCACTCGTGTACCCAACTAAGAATTTTGCCGACATTTCGTGAACAGCAAGGTTTACGAAATGTCAGCTGTTAATATTAATAAAATGCAAAAATAGTTGGTTTTGACAACAAGCTTTTTATTATTACAGATGTTATTAGCTGTAACAAGTACTTCGATGGTGAAACTAACTAGCCACTTTTATTTGGCAACAAGTCTCCATTAATATCCCTATATTTTAAAACTGGTTTCGGCAAAAATATTCTTATTACTAGAGATTGCATTAACTTCGACGATTTCTTTGATGGCAAAACTATTTAACTAAACAGCAACAATTTGCCGCTAGTACTTGTGGACTGAAAAATAGTTGGGACAATCTTTTTATTACCAGAGATGGTATCAGGTGCGACAATTACTTCGATTGTAAAATTAAGTAGCCACGTTTAAATTGCAACAAGTCGCGGTTGGCACTCTTACACTGGAAAAATAATTGAGTGGGACAATAAGCTTTTTATTATTACAGAAGGCATTAGCTGTGGCAAGTACTTCGAAAATAAAGCTAACTACCCACTTCTGTTAAAAAACAAGTCGCTGTTGATGCTGCTACGCTTGAAAATGGTTCGGACAACAATATTCTTATTATGAGAGATTGTATCAGCTGCGACAAACACTTCGATGGCAAAAAGAACTAAACAGTTTTGAACAGCAATAATTCGCCCCGAGTACTCTTACACTGAAAAAATAGTTGGGTAAACAATATTTTTTTTACTATAGATGGTATCTGTTGCGACACGTACTTCGATGCTAAGATTAACTAACCAATTTTGTGTGGCAACAAGTCGTCGATAGTACACTTACACCGAAAAAATAGTTCATTGGGACAACAAGCTTTTTATTATCAGAGATCGTATTAGCTGTGACAGGTACTTCGATGATAAAAAGAAGCAGCCACTTTTATGTGACAGCAATCAATTCCTAGTATTCATAAAATGAAAAAATAGTTGGTTTTGACAACAAGCTTTTTATTATTAGAGATGTTATTAGCTGGAACAAGTCCTTCGATGGTGAAACTAACTAGCCACTTTTATTTGGCAACAATTCGCCATTAAGACCCCTACATTTGAAAACTGGTTTGGAGAGAAATATTCTTATTACTAGAGATTGCATTAACTGCGACAATTTCTTTTATGGCAAAACTATTTAACTAAACAGCTTTGTGCAGCAACAAGTCGCCGCTAGTAAGTGTGCATTGAAAAAATATTTGGGACAATCTTTTTATTACCAGAGATGGTATCAGTTGCGACAATTGCTTCGATTGTAAAATTAAGTAGCCACGTTTAAATGGCAACAAGTCGCCGTTAGTACTCTTACACTGGAAAAATAATTTAGTGGGACAACAAGCTTTTTATTATTACAGAAGTTATTAGCTGTGACAAGTTCTTCGAAAATAAAGCGAACTACCCACTTCTGTTAAAAAAAAAGTCGCTGTTGATACTGCTACACTTGAAAATGGTTCGGACAACAATATTCTTATTATGAGAGATTGTATTAGCTGTGACAAACACTTCGATGGAAAAAATAACTAAACAGTTTTTTCCAGCAATAATTCGCCCCTAGTACTCTCACACTGAAAAAATAGTTGGGCAAACAATCTTTTTTTTACTATAGATGGTATCATTTGCGACAATTACTTCGATGGTAAAAATAACTAGCTACATTTCTTTTACAACAAATCGCCGTTAATACCCCTACATTGAAGAAATAAAAACGTTTGAAATTCTAATCTCTCGACAGAAAATTTAATAGTTTTGGACAATTCTGAATCTGTTCTAAACTCAACAATCAAATTGAAAAATTCAACAAACGTCCGATTCAAATTTTGGAAACTTTTTTCGTAATAAATTTGAATATTTTTATTTGAAGAACAATAAATATTTTTTAATATTTACCAATGTCAAACTTTTTATCTAAAATGAAGAATAGTAAATCAAATATTTATTGCTGAATTTGTACGAATAAATAAAGGTTGAAGAATTATCCGTTTAGAAAGAATTCGAATAAGTTCAAGAGATATTTTGAACCTAGAAATTTCAAAATTCTTTAAGAATTTTGAAAGGTTTTAAGATGATAAAACATTTTCTTAAGAATTCTGGAAAAAAATTTTTATGATTTTTAATTAAAAATATTTTTTAAATAGATTATTCATAAATATTCAAAAATACGAGTTTTGATAAATAAATAAAAAACAATTTAATAATTGTGAAATGTTTTTAAATAATTAAAAAATTTATTAAGATTTCAAGAAAAATTGAGTTCGATTTTTTATGTTGAATTGATTTTAATTTTTTAATTACTTTGAATTAATTCTTAATGATTATTTAAAAAGTCTTAGGAAAAATTTGAACAATTTTAAAAGATATTTTGGAGTTCTAAAAAGTCTTCAAAATAATTCTAGGTTTAAAGATTAATAGGACATTTAAAAAGATTTCAAAAGATTTTAGAAATTGTAAAAAAATAATCTGGAAGATTTTAAGGCCATTTTTTAAATTTTGCACCATTTATTCAAAGTTGTATGAAATATTCGAATTATTTTGAAATAAATTCAGAATTATCTAAAAAATTTCTTAAGGTTTCTAAGAAAATTTAAGGTAATTTCTTATTTAAAAAAATTAAAGGAATATTGAGAAAGATTCCAAAACCAATTTAGATGCTTAAATAAAATTTAAATAATTATTGGGGAATTTGTATCGATTTAGGATTAAAAAATTTAATTTCTAATCTAAAAAGTATTCATGTAAAAAATGTATAATTTTTAAATTTTTGATCTTTATCCTTACGTTTATTTTTAAGCTATTTAAATTTTCTCTTCCAGGATATTTTGACAGATTTTAATTTTGTCTTCCAGTACATTTTAGCTAAAGGAATCTGTATTACCATCAGAGATAGGTACCATCAATCAGTTTAGATATCATTCCACAACCCGTGGAAATAGAAATCAACAATATCGATTAAGTCAACTCTTAAAATGACGAAAAAAACTTGAAGTCATTTCTGACTAGATGGAAACTAAAGTTACAAATTTTTTAAATTAAATTTAAAAAAATATGTACTCTCTTCGCTCTACTGAGAATCGAACCACAGAACTTCCGATTACCGGTCGTATGCTTTTCCGTTAAGCTATTAGAGAGATCGAAAGAAGAACATTTTTTCAGAAATAAACGCTATCATAAACCAGGTGTTACATTTATAATACAAGTATTTCAAAGGAATCTGTATTATCATGTGAGACAGTTACCATCAATCAGTGTCGACATCTTTCCACAATATGTGGTATGATTCCTAGTGGAGCGAAGAGTAGATCTTTTTTCCAACAAAAATTTAATTTTAGTATATTTTATCGTCAGTGAATTCCAAAAACTTCTAGGTTAGTTTCAATAATTGTAAAAATTCAACCACAGTAGAAATCTGGAGATTAAGGGAGAAATAGATGTGGTGAACTGTAGTAAGTGAAGTAGAGGAAGTTATGGTGCAACCATGGGAAGTGAGTGGAAGTACGGAGAGGTAAGTAACTAATGGATGTATGGGAACCATGGAGATGGGAAGAGCGGAGAGGAGTGAGTTGATGTGTTTAGGTATTGTAGGTGAAGTAGGGTAATAATGGGGCAGGCATGTGAAGTGAGGGCAAGTACGGAGAGGAGAGTAAATTAAGGACGTATAAAACATATGGGAAGTGAGAAAATGAGTGGGTGGATGTGGTGGGGTGTAGTGATTTAATCAGAGGAGTTAGAAGGGAAGAATGAGGAGCCAGGGAGCTTACGGAGAGGAAATTAATTTAGGGATTCAGGAAAGTTATGGAGAAGGGAAGTGAGGATGGCGGCGAGTCATTTTGTTGGGGTATAAAGGAGAAGTAGGTGGAGTAGTGGGAGTGAGGGGGAAGAATAAGAAGTGAATGGAAGTAAGGAGAGGGAAGCAAGTGGAGTAATGTACAGGGGAGACGTAGGTGAACTCCGTAGTGAAGAGGTTAGGAGAGGTAGAGAAATTGTGACGAAGAAAGGTGGAGAAAGAACAGAAAAAGCAGGGATAGCTGTAAAGTGATGTTCAGCAGGTGATAAGAAGTAGGCTCAGGAAGTGGGGGTGGTAATGGCGGTTAGTAGAGAAAGAGAGGGGAAGCGGTTAGTCTTGCAAAGTATTTTTTATTTGAAAAGTTTTCGAGTGGCTATTTCAATATAGGTTAAAAATTGCTCATAGATGGAGAAATCAATATCTATATTTTCGACAAATACAATATTTTCGCGAAAACGTGGACATCGAATCGTTGAAATCCGATCGGTCGAGTCAGGTTGATGGATGCTGCTTCAGTTCGAGGTGAAGCGGAGGCACTCGAGGGTTAAAATAGTAGAAGACGAAGGGTCCTTTGCAGTCTATTGGTCTCTTTATTTCTTCGTTCTTGCCCAGCTACGAAGAGGAGCACCGCACACTCGATGTTATTTACGACTGCTGATTTATCGGATGAAAGGAAGCGGCAGCTCAGCTTAGGACCCGTCCAATCCCCAGCGACAATATAAGAAAAGAAGCAACTCCTTGTTTCTTTCTCTTCGACCCGTTCGCTTCCGTACACTTTACGACGAAACTGTTTCTTCCCTTCTTTTTAACTTGTTTTTTTTCTCCTTCTTTAGATCAGGAAAAATTCACGGGCAAAATATGTTTCGGAATTTAGGCCACTGCCGGCAATAGTCCAAAAGCAAGAATTGAAATTCAAATTGAAATTTTAAATTGAAAGTGTTTGAAATATTTAAAAAATGAATTATTTTTCTCCTCCTTTTGCCTATTTCTCTTTCAACAACTTACCCTCTCTTCCCTACTATTTTCCCTTACTACTGAAACTTCTCAACTATCCCTACCTTTTCAGGCATTCCTACTTGGTTTCAGCTCACTTTTCTTACTTTTCCACATTTTCTCTCTCCCCAGTTCCCCTACTCCCCCTCGTACTTCCATTTCCTTAATTCCACGTCACTTCCCCTATTCCCCTTACATAACTTTCACGGCCCCCACCAAATTTACTCCCCCTTCCACTTCTATTAACTCATTCGTTTTTAACGTCACTTCTCCTATTTAATTAAAAGCACTCAAATATGACAAATTTTGGATCAAGACTTTGTAAAATTAGACGAATGAATTAGATGAATTATAGCAAAATTTATGTGCGGCAAAAATTTATTGTAAATACTCTTTTGAAATAGAAATACAAATTGTAATATTCGACAAAAAAAGTTCATTTGCAGCCAAAAGAGATGAATTTTTAATCCTAAAGGCGACTTTTCAACAAAAGAATAAAATTTTTTCAAAAAAGATGTGTTTGACAAATTTAATTTTTGACAAAATAATTTCACTTTTAAAAAAATATTTCAATTTTTTACTAAAGAGATAAAGTTTGAATCTATACAGATGAATTTTCAACAGAATAGATTGATTTTCTGCCAAAAGGTGAATATTAAAAAAAAGACATGAATTTTAAAACAAACAGTTGAATTTTTATGAAAGATATGTTTTAAACAAAAATGGAAATGTTGAATTTACATTTTCAAAAATAACAAAAACCGAATTATCGTCGAGTTGAAATAGTTGAATCTTTAACCAAATGTATGAGTTAATAAAACAAGATCAATTTTCTAACCAAATAGATCAATTTTTCTCAACGTAAATTAGTTTTAGAAATTTAAAGTCAATTGTTCGAACATATAAGTTAAAATTTTTTTTAGAAATAGGTTAATTTTCAACCAAAATGTTAAACTGTTTACCAAAGTAGTTTTATTTGAAAGCAAAAATATGAATATTTAACAAAAAAGTTTATTTTCTACTACACTGAGGAACCTTCAACCAAAAAAACAAAAAAGATTTTTTCCAAGATATTTCAACTTTACATCAAGTAGCAGATTTTATATGAAAAGAAGGTAAAAATTGTCGTACGCATTGTTTCTGACTTTAGTCTCTAGTAAGAAAGGAATTTTCGCCAGAAGTAAATTTTTCAAATATCATTTTTATATCAAAAGAATATTTTTATAAAAAAGAAAGAGAATTTTTGGAAAAGTATTGTTTCTTATATCTCTTTATTATTTAATCATAACTAAAAAGTTAAAGAAAAGTTAAAAATTAAAAAAAACGCAATTTCCTAGCACTTTTCCATGTGAAGATAGTCACTGTAAATTAGGAGTAGTTAGATAGGTAAAAATGTCAGGTAAAAACAAACTTTTATTTATTTTTTAGCAACTTTTAATTTTTTTTACTAAATTTAATTTATCATTAAGTTACTCCAAGTTAAAAATATACAAATAGATAAAAAAGTCATAAAACACTGCAACTTTCTTCCACTAAGCAAAGAAAATATTATCAATAAAAAGTTGTATAAAATATTAATTTTTTAATTTTAATTATCACTCCACTCTAAATGAAAAGTAGACAAATGTCGAGAATTTCAGAAAAGACCACAATTTCTAGCCTTATTCAAATAGAACAAAATTAACAAAATTAATTGTTCGAGCAATTACGATTGTTAACAGTAATTAAGTATTGCCTTCATACAATTGAAAATTGGGAAAAAGTAGAATATGTTTAAAAAAACCGCAACTTTCTATCCATATTCGAAGAGAAAATGGCTAAAAATAATAATTATTTAAGATATTTATATAAACATCTAGTTATCAGTACAAAGTAGTATTTGTTATATTAAAAAATAATTTGCATTTTAAAAAGAACCCAACAACTATATTTTGGAATAGCACTTTTAAAATTAAGAGTCAAACCATCGGCCACTGAAATTTAGTAATTGTGAATTTTCTTTTGTTAAAGCTCCTTTGGCTTCAAGGAACACATTCCCATCGCGAGCCTCGCTAGAAAAATATGTTAAGTGCAAATTTGAAGGTCCTATTTGAAAACAATTTTGTTAGTGAACAATTGATTGTTGCTTATGCATTTTGCAAAAAAAAAATATATTTGTTTATTTGGAGTGTCACTTTTCACAATTAAAACAAAAAACTATGAATCATACAAAAAAATAATTTATAAAAAATTTGCATTTCTTTTTTATATGAACAATGTTCATCTATTTATTTCTTTGAAAAGCTTGTGTCGTTTGTCTAAAAATTTAATTTTCTTTAATGTTGTTCTTTACGATTAAAGAAAAAGCTATGCATCATCTCAAAACGTGATTAATAACAAATTTGTAGCTCCTTGTTGGGTGCATATTTTTTTTATTCACGTCTCTCGTATCTTTCATAGTTTGACTAAAATATGAAAATTTTGATTTCCAATAGTTTTGTGTAAAATTAAAAAAAATTTTTTTTTGATTAATGAAGAAAATTCAAGAAGCTTTTATGATAATGTTTTATAGCCTGATAATTTTATTTTTATCACAAAGAATCTTAAGAATAAAGAAATGATCTCAAAAATTTGGAAAATGCTTAAAGTTTTTGATTCATTGTCCAAAATAACTAAATAGCGAAGATATGTAGACTCACATACAGACACTAATAAAAACCGGCTTACATACAGACTTAAAAGTAGACATACATACACAAAAACATGTAACCCTCTTGAAACAAAAAATAAAGAATTTTTCTTTCACGACATGCCCTATTCATGAGCTTAACAGTTTTGAAACACAAGAACTGTTTGTGTTTGAAAATCGGCTGAGGAAAAAAACAAAAAATTTAATAATAAGTCGAACCGTGCGCTCAACAAAATATAATCAGCGAGACAAATAATTAAAAAATGTTTGCATTTTAAGACCGCAAATAGTTGCCTATACGATCACGGTGAACTTTTTGCTCAGGGAGAATTAGTTACTACGTCTAGAACAAAAAATTGAATTGGTAAAATATTAAATCAATAAATACTCTCCACCAAAAATAATAGCAATGGCCCTGGTTACTCCGCACGATCTGAATCTGTATCAACCAATCAGATTTTAGAGCGCCTAGGGACATTTCTCTCTCCGCGTAAAAAACCCGGCAGTTAGCCAATTCACAAAACCCAAGTATTCGGTACCTCGTGCCCCAAATGATCGGTACTCGGTACCCTACATGAATGTGTAGCATTCACATCGCAAGGCCAATTTTTGTTGCAGGTGTATCGTACACTGAAATTGATGTTTTATTCGCACTTTGTTTTTTTTCTGTGTACACTTAAAATCCAAATAATTAGCCACTCGTACCGAGCTTTGCTGTGGTATTATCTAAACCGCCGATTTCTGATATCGGCTCCAGCCTTTGAGCGGCGGGATGCAAAAATAATTTTGAAACCGCACGAACTGATATACGGCACAAGTTGAGGGATAGTACGATAAGTGTGAGGTGCTCGTAAAATTTTCTTTCTGTGTGGTAGGCCGCGGCCCTTAAACCGCGAACAAGCCTCTAGGTTGAGGGTGGGAACCAGAAGAGGGAAAATGGAACGAGCAAGAAAGAGGACAAAACCCTTTCATTCTTCATTCTTCATTCATTCTTCAGGTCCACAATTCACTCCAAGTTAACCTCAAGGGTTGACAAAAATGTAAATCTTACAATCAACTTCTATTCTTATCCCTTTTACAGATGAATAGATGAATTAGAGATATTGGGAAAGTGAGATGGGGAACCACAGTCGACAAACAAGCCATAAAATCAGGGATCCAATATTACCATCCAATATTCCATTGGTCAATTCCGGAACAGTAGATTGAGTTTCTTAAGTTTTTTTTTGTTATTCAGGTTTCACCTCATTGACAATAAAACCTTTGACCTGGACATCAGAACATTTTCTTTCAGAAATGTACTCATTGCTTAAACTTTGGTTTGTCCTCCTGGATTTACGATTTTTAGATTTCGTATTATTTTAATCGTGATAGGGTGGCCGCATGTCAGTCAAAACGTGGAAATCAGGGGAAAATCAGGGATTTGGAGTGATTTCATAGGATTTTAAAATTATGAGATTTTTTAAAATGCAATTACCTTTTCCAAAGCCTTAAAAATTTTGAAAAAGTTTCAAGGTATTTTTAATTGATTTAATAGTTTAAAGGGATTTAAAGGAATGAAAAAATTTAGAGTTTAAAGGAATCAGAAGGCAATTTCATTATCTTTAATCAATTTCAAGAGATTTAAGCATAGTTTAAATAATTTAAAATATGTTAGGGTATTTTATGTTTGTCTCAATAATTTGAAGTGATTTCAAAGGATTTTAAAAGAATGAGAATTTTTTTTAAATGCAATTAATTTTCCAGAGCTTTAAAAATTTCTCAGGGATTTCTAAACATTGGAAAGGATTTGACAAAATCTAGGAAATTTTAACATATTCCAAGACATTTTTAATATATTTTAATTTTTGAAAAGAATTCATAGGGATTTGAATTACTTTAATAAATTTACAAAAAATTTTATATGGGTTTTTAAAAATTTTGAACAGATTCCAAGGCATTTTGAATTGATATGAATAATTTAAACAGATTTAAAGCTGCTCTAAAGATTTTGAGTTTTAAAAAAATCGAAAAGCAATTTCAAGATCTTCAATAAATTTTCAGGGATTTAGTAAATTGTACAGGATTTAAAACATCTTAGAACATTTTAAATTGGTGTTAAGAATTTAAAGTTATTTCAAACGACTTTAAAGTATGCAAATGTTCTTAAAATGCAATTAATTTTTCAAAATTTTAAAAATTTCTCAGTGATTTCAATAGATGTAATTTTTTAAAAGAAATTTATAAGGATTTGAATGACTTTAAGAGATTTATAAAATATGTAATATCGGGTTTTATAAGTTTTGGAAAGATTCCAAGGCATTTTAAACTTATGTAAATAATTCACAGGGATTTAAAGTAATTATAAAGATTTAGAGCTTTAAAAGAATAAACTGGTAATTTCGAGATCTTTAAAAAATGTCTAGGGTATTAAAACATAGTTTACAGGATTTCGAATATCTTAGGGTATATTAAATTTCTCTCAATAGTTTGAAGTGATTTCCAAGGATTTTAAAAATATGATAATTTTGTTTAAATACAATTAATTTTTCATATTTTTAAAAATTTCACAGTGATTTCAAAAGATGTATTTTTTAAAAGGAATTTATCAGGATTTGAACGACTTTAAGAGATTTATAAAATATGTAATATCAGTTTTTATAAGTTTTGAAAAGATTACAATGCATTTTTGATTGCGGAAAATGCTGTTCCTACAAATAATTTGAGACTGTTATATTTTTCCTACACAATAATTTTTCTACACAACAATTTTTCTACAAACAATTTTTTCTACGCAGAATTTAATAATGTTAAATACTTTTATTTTTTTCCTACGCGAAATATTTCCTACATAGAAAAAAACACACAAAAGTTTCCATTTCCGTAGAAATAAAATTCGCAATTTTTATTTTTTCAAAATTCGAATATTAACACTTGCCATCAGGCACTTCAAAATCGCATTCAATTAACATGGGGATATTTTGAATTTTTGAAAAATTGAAATAATGTTCTAGGGTTCCATTGAAACGTGCCAAGTTTTTAGGGGTTTAAAAGGAGTGTCTATGAAATAAAATCACACTAATAACTTTTATTTTGCAATAAAAAAAACTACATTTTTACGTATTATTGTTACTTTTTAGCAAATTTTCGTCGTGTTTTTCATACAAATAATTACTAATTGACTATTAGAATACTTACAATGACTTTTTAATTAATATTCAACAGTTTAAACAAATTCAAATTATTTAAACAATTATTTATTCCCACAAAATGTAAAAAATAATCGTATTTTCTTATTGAAATGTAAATTTTTGTCATTGTTTGTAGTAGTAATTTTTTTCTATAAACATTATATTTATATACTATATTTATATTTAAATAAATATTTATTGTCAACTTTCAAAATTTGTAAAAATTGAGACAGAGATATCAACTTTCTTTTAAAAATAATCGTATTAAACAATATAAAATTCTGCTTAGGAAATCTTCTGTGTAGAAAAAAATGTATATAGAAAATGTTTTGTTCAGGAAAAATATAACAGTATTAAATTCTGTGCAGGAAATATTTTGTGTAGAAAATATTTTTTGAAGGGAAAAAATAAGAGTATTTAGAAATATTAAATTCTGTGCAGGCAAACTTTTGCGCAGAAAAAGTTTTGCGTAGGAAAAATATAACAGTATTAAATTCTGGGTAGGAAATATTTTGGGTAGAAAAGATTTGTAGCAGGGAAAAAATAAAAGTATTTAAAAATATTAAATTCTGTGCAGGGAAAATTGTATGTAAATAAAATACAACAGTATTAAATTCTGTGTAGGAACTATTTTGTGTAAAAAATATTTGTTTTAGGGAAAAATAAAAGTATTTATAAATATTAAATTCTGCGTAGGAAAAATTTTGTGTAGATAAAGTTTTGTGTAGGCAAAATATAACAGTATTAAATTATCTGCAGGAAATATTTTGTATAGAAAAAGTTTTGTGTTGGGAAAATGTGATCAGTATACTTATGTACAATATATTTTGTGTTTAAAGTATTTTAAAGTATTTTTAAAATGTCGAAGGCATTTTAAATAAATTTGAAAATTTGTAAGGAATTTATTAGCATCTTACTTATTAGGAAGGATTTACCAAATGATTTATGGAATTTTAGAAGACTTGAAAAGATTCAAGGAAATTCAAATTTATTTCAATACTTTAAAGGGATGTGAAAGGCTTCTAAAAATTGAAAGGTATTTTTGAAAATTAAAAGCTAATTTCAAGAACTTTAATAAATTACCATAGCTTTTAAAATATTTCAGAGGATTTACAAAATTGTAATGTATTTTAAATTGAATTCACTCATTTGAAGTTATTTCAAAAGATTAAAAAAAATTAGATTTTTGGTTGAGATTCCAAGTAGTTCTCAAGAGCATTAAAAATGTCAAACGATTTTAAAATGTTGCCTATTTTAGAGTAGTTTTAAAACATCCAAGGCTTTTTTAAGAGCTTTTAAAATTTGTAAGGAATGTGAAAAACTTCAAAGGATTTTACCATTTCTAGGTAATTAAAAATACTTTTCCAAGGCACTTTCACCAGATTAAAAAATTTTCAAAGAATTTATAAGGATTCAAATGATTCTAAGGAGTTCACCAAATTATTAATAGGATTTTATCAAATTTGACAAGATTATAGGATTTTAAATACTTAAGGTTTTTTTAATAGATTTTAATCATTTTGCAGGGATTCCAAAGGATTTGGAAACTACCAGAATATTTTTTTAAATTTCAGGTATTTTTAAATGCTTTGAAAATTCTCAAGGAATTTTAGAATATTGAAGGGTATTTTTGAAAAGTCCTAGGAATTTCTAAGTTCTTTGAAGAGTTCTAACGGATATTAAAAGATTTTAAGGGATGCGACCGCTTTTAGGAATTTGTAAAAGATTTCAAGTCATTTTAAAAAAATAGTAAAATAGTTAAGGAATTTATAAGGGTTTGAATTATTTTAAGGGATTTACAAAATTATTTATGGAACCTTATACGATTTGAAAAGATTCCATGGCATTTTTAGTTGATTTTAATAATTAAAAGGGATTTTAAAGAATTCGAAAGTTTCAAAGTTTCTTTTCAATTAAAAAAGACTTATCAGACCTTTAATAAATTTCAAAAGATTTAAAAATATTTTACAGGATTTAAAATATTTTACGGTATTTGGAATTCATTTTAATAATTTGACGTGATTTCGAAATATTTGAAGGATATTACATTTTTTTAAATTTCAAGTAATTTTTAAGAGCTTTAAAAATTTCATGGGATTTCAAAACATTGTAAATATTTTAAGATAATCATTTTAAAAAACGAAGGCATTTTCAAGAGATTTAAAAATTTGTAAATGAATTCAAACGATTTAAAATAATTTTATCATTTTCCAGAAATTTAGAAATACTGCAATACATTTGTAATAGATTAAGGAATTTTAAAGGAATTTGTTAGGCTTATAATTATTTAAACAGGTTTACAAAATTAATCGTGTGATTTTATGACACTTAAATCGATTCTAAGAGAATTTTTATTGATTTCTATAATTTAAAGGGGTTTAAACTAATTCTAAACATTTAACGGTATTTTTGAAAATTAAAAGGAACTTTTATGATTTTTAATAAATTTTTGAAGTTTTTAAAAATCATTCACAGGATTTGAAATAATTTAGGGAATTTTAAAGAATTGAAATTCTATTTAAATTTATTTTAATTTAATTTACATAATTTATACAAAAAAAAAGTGTGGGATTACATAAATTTGAAAGGATTATGAAATATTTTGTGCACTTCATCTGAATTCATTTTGAATTTACTTTGCACTATTATTAATTTATCCTAAATTTTTCTTATTTTTCTGGAATTTTCTTTTTTTTTCACGCACTTAAGTTCTTGTAAATTCACTAAGTTCTAATAAATTATATTCTTTATGTAATTTTGTTAAATTCATCATAAATTGTTTCAAAATCTCCTCGAGTTCTTAGGCATTGATCAAATTCTTTTGAATATCTTTAAATTTTATGAATATTTTAGAATTCTTTAAATTTTCATTAAATTCTGATCATTTTGATCTAATTCTTCTCCATCCTCTACTTCTCCTCTTATCAATTTTTCAACTCACTCGCTCTCTCTCTCATTTCCCCTATTTCCATTCCCCTCACTTTTCACACTTTCCACTCACTCTAGTTATCTATCCTCTACTTTCGCTCTCTTTCACTTCCTCTATTTCCCTTTCCCTCACTTCTCACACATCCATCTTCTATTTTCGCTCTCTTCACTTTCCCTACTACACCTACCGCCAACCCCCACCATACTTAACCTCCTTGCCTAGCTCACTTCTCGCATCCCCTTACATAACCTTAACTCCATACTTCCCCTCCCCTCCTCGCCCTTGGTCACTTTCTCTCCCACCACTTACTTTACACCCCCTTGTTCCCTTCTACCACTTCCTCTACTTTCCTGCCATCACTTCTCCTTCTTCTTTTCATTTTTAGTAATTTTTTGAGTCAGAAATTAGTCCTTTTTAGTCCCTTTTTCCGCTTAAATAAGTCACTCCCTTACTGAGAAGTGAGAGAAAATTATTGAAGTGAAAGTAGGATAAGTAAAGAAAAATGGAAGGAGTGAAAGTAGGAAGAGTGAGATAAAATGAGGGATGGAAACGTAGAGGAAGTTGGGAAAGTAGGATAAGTAAAGGGTAATGAGGGACAGGCAGTGAGAGGAGGGAAAATATTGGAAGTAAAGGCAAATAAGGGAAGGAAGAATATGGGGAAATGAGTGAAGAGAAACCAGTGGTAAGAGAGCAGGGGGTGTATGGGAAATTTAAGACGAGTATATGAGAATTAAATTAAGGGAAGTACAGTAGAAGAAATTGAATGAAACGAGGGGATGAAAAGTAGAGACAATGAGTCCAAGTTTGAAGTGAGGGAAGGAGTAGTAGTGGTATTTTGACTAACTATTGTAAGTGAATCCTGTGGGATTCCTGATAAAAATAAATTAAAAATTTATAAATTCAAAGTTGTTTAAATTAAGTTACAGAAAGTTTTAAATTAAAAATGATAAAAGATTATAATTTTGGTCTTCTAATATTAATGGTCGAGGTAAATAAAAAATTATTTTGTCAGCCACCTTTTCCTAATTTTTTTTTGGAGAGACGAAGATTGGATAGGTTGTTCGTAGATCGTGTAGTTGGGTTTATTGTGGCTGTTAATGAAGGGGAATAATAGTTCGATACCAATTAGCGAGAAACTGTTCGAAGCGGTTGTACGCCCATAAAAAGAAACTGCCGGTACGTAAGTAGGTATGCCTCAAGCATTAACTACCCCCATGGACTATGGCCACAGGACCTGACTGACCAACGTTAATTGAACGCACCGCTCGTAACAACTTACCCCTCGCCATCACCCACTCTCTCCACCCACCCATTTCCAAAGGCCAGTCTCCACATTGCGAGAATCTATACCACTTACTTTTATGGTTTCCAAGCCTAGTCGAGTGTACACTTTCTTTCCACTGGGAATCAAAATCCACCTTTCCCCAACAATCCTCCCTTCATTGCCACTGAAACCTTCAATTTCTTTTCCAGAGTTAATCCCGGGATATCAGACCGGTGCATATAATTCTGATTATCAACTTTAGATCTAAAAAATTCATCAAATCCCATCTCCTCCTCTAATTCCGTCCCGACACTCTGACTTTTGCTTCCTGCCTCTTCCTCAAATTCTGCCTAACATACTTTCCCCCCTCTTCACTTTCCCTAGTTACCATCCTCTAACATCCTCTACTTACCTTCCCCTTATTTCTCTTCCTTCTCCACCACTCATTTACTCTCACTTCCTCTTCTTCCTTTATTCTCATATACCCTCACTTCTACCACCTTCCACCTGCAGCTATGAGGGTTGGCATAGGATTACTCCGGGTTATATAAAGCTATGGTCGAGTACTCCGCCTAAATTAAACTCAGTCGAATTTTGAACCATAAAGGATACTTTTTCACAAAAATGTTTTGGTTTCAATAAGTTAGATCAATTTCAGAAATTAAATTTTACGAAAAATGTAATGTTGACATTTTCACTCTTAATAATTAAACATTGACCAAAATAAAAACTAAACTTAAGAAGTTTCTACCAAGACATCAATTTTTAACAAGTTATCTCAGCTTTCAACCAAGTAGTTGAATCTTTACAAAAAAGAGATAATTTTTTCACTAAAAAGGAAATAGATCAATTTCCCTTTGAAAAAATTAATTTTAAAAAGACAAAAAAACTCATTTTTAACAATATGGTCCAATTTTTTACCAAAGAAATCAATTTCTTGCTAAAATAGCTAAATCATAATAATAGCTAACTTTTTAGGCCAAAGGAGTACTTTTCAACAAGATACATATACTCTCAACCAAATATCAATATTTGAATTTTTAAATTAAAAAAATGCAACGAAAAAAGCAATAATTATATTTTAAAATAAAAAATTACATTTTTAATCAAATAAATTCATTTTCAACTGAATAGTTTTCAAAAATGATTTAGAATAAAAAGGATGCATTTTTTATCAAAAATAGAATACTTGAACTTAAAGTTCAAAAAATTATTTAAATGTAGAAAAAACGTTTCAATAAAATCGTTACATTTTAAAAATAAAACTGAATTTTTTATAACTTTTACCCGAATTTTGGAATCCTCAACCCGGGAAGATTTTTTAGGCGAGAGAAAAAGGAATTCGGTCACACACACACACACACACACAGCACAAACACGCACACACACACATATATATATATATATAGTTAGAAAATTATTTTTCAACAAAATAGTTCAATTTTCGACCAAAAACATGAGTTTTGATCTAAAATTATGAATTTTTAACAAATTAGCTGAAGTCTCAAACTAGTGGTTAAAATTGCAAGCGAAAAAATATTTGATTGAATATTCTACTAATTAGAACGATTTACTAACAAAATAGTTGAATTTTGAAAAATATATTTAAATTTTGAATCAAAAAGAAAATTTCAAACCAAAAAAGATGAATTCGCTATATTTAATACTAACTAAAAAGAATGAGTTTATAGCAAAACAATTAAATTTTCAACCAAAGAGATTTTCAGCTTAATAAATTCTTATTTAACAAAATAGTTAAATATTCAACCACAGAGACCAATTTTGCTCTAAAGTAACGAATTTTTAACAAATGATCTAAAGTTTGTATCATGTGGTGGAAGTATAAGAAATCTAACGACGCGCTTCCACATTCAAAATCATTTTCAAAGAAAATTTTTAAATTTGAAACAAAATGATTAAATCTTAAACCAAAATAGATGAATGTTCAATCACAAATATGAATATTATAAATTTTTCAAAAAGAGTAAAATAACTTAGAAACTAAGAATATTTAGATTTTTAACTGATGAGGTGAATTTACAACTAACATGGTGAATTTTAAGGTGGAATAATTCAATTTCTAGGAAAAAAATTAGTTTTTAATACAAAAAAAAACTTAATTTATTTCCACCAAGACGATAAATAATAATTGGATTTTTAATTAAGAAAGATCTTTTTAAACCAATTTTATAGTTACATTTTCCATGCATTTTTTGTTAATGTTTGAATTTTTAACCAAGAAGATGAATTTCCAACTAAAATAAACAATCTATAACTGAAATAGTTTAATCCTTAGTAAAACTAAATACATTTTTAAGATTAATGAAAAAAGAATTTTCACTACATTGAGTTACTTTCGAACTGTTTCTCATCTCTGTAGAATCACGAAAGAGAGCCTTAAAACAATCAACCATTTGATTGTATTAATTGTATTATTATTATTATAATGTATTGTATAACCATTTGAAGTATTTCGAGCTATGACAGAGCACTGGAAACATAACAAAAAATGAATTTTGATCCATTTCTGAAAGAGCGCTTTTTCCTGACGTCTCGGCATCAAATTATTATAAAAACATTTGCTATAATCAAAATTTCAAATTAATTTCCGTTAATATATTTCTTTTTTTATTATAAAAAGAATGAGAGCCACTGGTTCTAAATGAAAGTGAATTGAAGGTCCTAAACTAGCGAGAATGTCCCAAAGGTTATATTAGGATGCCCACTGACGTATGCATTTAATCGAAGCTTTCTTTGACCACTGGGGATGACCGTTAGTATATCGTTTCTTTGGTCGTTGCTAGGATTTTACTTCGATCGACAGTCCCTTCCATAAATTGCTTATCCTAATCTCCAGAAACTAATTAACGACACCCAATCCCATTTCTGATACACCCTAGTCACATCTAATCTTCTTTTTTTTATTCTGCTCTGTCCTTTCCAACTTCACGTAATTCCAATTAAAAATGTTGGTAAATTTTCTAATGAACTTTAAAATTCTGTCAGGGTCTCAATGCGAAAAAAAGTTTGGTAGTTTAAAACATTCATCTAGTCATTCAAATCTTCCACTCTCATAAATTTCCCTTCTCTACATTGCCACTCCTCTTACGATTCTCCTCCTCCTTACCTATTCCTCCACTAAATTATCCTACTTATACATCCTCCAGTTTCCTTTTACTCACTCCTGTTAATACTCTCCTCTCACTTCACCAAACTACTAACCCTCACTTCCGGCCCGTTGAAAGTCCTTTGATTCCTCTCTCTTCTACTTCTCCCACTTTTTCTACAACCCCTCCCGTCGATTCGTCTGCTTCCCGTACACTACCTCATCCTCCTTCTCCCATAACTTCTTCTACTTCTTTCCTTACTTCTTCCCTTACTTCTTCCCTTACTTCTTCCCTTACTTCTTTTACTTCAAATTCCTGCCCTCATTTAACTGATTTGATTCCATTTACTTTTCACACTTTGTCGACTACCAATACACCTCACTCACTTCATAAATATCTTTTCTCCTACTCCTTATACCCCTTTCAATCCTTATAATGTTACATCCATGTTACAAAAAAGTGTTTCGTAAGTTAAAACGGTAATTAATTCATTCAAATCTCTTGGTCTCATAATTTACCTACTCTACATTGACACTCCTCCGCTAATTCTCCTCCTCCTTCCCCATCTCTTACTTCCCCTACCTACTCCTACTTATCTATCCTCCCTTTCTACCTTAATATCACTTTTTGAAACTACTAATACTCACTTCCCGTCTCATTTTTCCTATAACCTCTCCCGTCGATTCCTCTCCTTCCCCTCCCAAACTTCTCCTGATTCTTCACAATCACTACCCCTACTTCCCTTGTGTTACTTCTACCTTGCCACTCCTCGCCTAATTCTCCTCCTGTTTCCCCTTCTTTTACTTCCCATACATTCTCTTAATTATACATCCTGTAGTTCCCCTCTTCTGACTTCCTTTACTACCCTAATCCTCTCTCCCTTTCCCTACAACTCCTCCAGCGAATTCATCTGCTTTCCCTTACCTCACTTCTCCTACTTCTTCACCCATCAATTTCGTTACTTCCCTTGCCATACTTCTCCTACTTCAAAATCCTTCAATCATTTCACTCATTTGATTCCCCTCACTTTTTATACTTCTACTGCGAATACCTCCTACCCCTCCATTAATATCTCTTCCCCTCTACGACATCCGAAAAAGGGATTTTTTTCGAGAAAAAAATATTAAAAAGGAATTTGATTTATTAATGAAAACTTTTTATATCATATGGTTATTTCGTGAATATTTCAAGAAAGTGCCCTCTAACAGTAACGCCTACTCTTCAGACAGTTTTCTAGTCGTTTTCTGGTTTAAATATACTTTTGCAAAGCTATAAAAACTTTATTTAAAAATAAATTATTTACGTTTTTATATAATTTTATATTACTTGAAAATACTCATGTCTGCATTTTTGTAATGTTATTTTCAGCCGTAGATAGATATTCTTTCTTCTGTTCTTAGACTTTTAAATTCGTTTTTAATGTATTTTCATTATTTGAAAGCTCTGTGAAGTTCTTAAATTGTTAGAATTACTCAAAAATATTCTAATGCTAAAAAAAAGATCAAATTTAATTTTAAAAATGTAATTATTCAGAAAAATGAAAGTTATAAGGATAATTGTTTTGCGTGAAATTCGTGTTTTTTATTTAAAAAATCATGAATTTGGTTGAATTTTTTTTTCTCTTACTGCTAACTCTTTTTTGTTGAAAATTCAACTATCTTGTTGAAAATTCGACTGTTGGTTTGAAATTTTCTTTTGGATGAAATCACCTTTAATCTTTTTTCAGATGAAAATTCTAACTTTTAATTTCATAAATAAACATTTATTTTTCATTTTCTTAGAAAATTAATATTGATGGTTGAAAACCTTTACCTTTTTATCTAAAAAATATTTTTTGATTAAATATTTAATTTTTTGTTTAAAATCTTAGCCATTTGTTCGAAATATTAACTTCTTGCTAAATAGTTTGACTGCAATCTTAAAAATGTATGTTTGGTTAAAGGTTCATAATTTTTGTTGGAAAATGGTAGTTCAAAATTATTCATTTTGGGTACAAAATTATTCCTCGTATTTAAAAATGTACTTATTTGGTACAAAATGGAATATTTTTGCCTGATATATTAGAAATGTAAAGCACTTCAAATTGAATTTAACATTAGTAACTAAATTAATTGTATTCAAAAGAAATTATTGAATTGTCCGCGATTTCTTCACTGCTGACGAAGGCATTCAAACAGACAAAATTGGCAACAAAAATATTTAGGAAATATTGGAAATTGGTATCCTCAAAAATAATTCTGTGTTTTATTTGAAATAAATACTTTAAGGCTTTGTAAATAAATTAGTCAAGGTTTAAACAAAACAGGGCTTCTTATCCCATGCGGAAGTTAATTAAGTCAAAATGAAGGAATTGAAATTAGATTAAGATCAAATTAAAAATTCGATTTAACGTCCAATAATGAAGTTCATGTATAGAATTCCTGAAAGTAAAACCAAAAATTCAACGGAAAAATTCTGGAAAACCGCCATAAGATTTTGGCCAAAAATAAAAAAAGAGAAAAAGAGAAGGCATCCAACCGAATCCTCTTCCTTCTCTCTTTTATTTCTTTCGTCTTTTTTATGTTTATTAATATCAAATCACAATTAGAAAAACATTTGTAGATAATTTTTCGACAAAAATGAAAAAGACAAAAGAAATAAAACAAGAAAAGTGAGGGGATTTCGTCGCCTTCTCACTTTTTTCATCTTATTTTTTTGTCCAAAATTTTTTTCTTTTTTAAGGCTTTTTTTAAAAGAGGGTCTTTTTTAAAATCACAGTAGGAGCATTTTATGGTGGTTGTACACATTCAGTCGTTGGATGCTTGATTTTATTTTAAGGAATTCTATACATTAAGTTAATAAAGTCTTTCAAATTTTCCCACTCTTTAGCCTTTTCTCTTACGCCCCACTACTACTTCCCCTCACTTGGCCTCTCTCCTCTGACTGAAACGTAACCAGATTCGCCTTCCAACATTACCATTTCCCTATCTCTCCTCTCTCTGGTATTTCCAAGCTGCTCATCTAATTCTTTTCTCTTCTCATATCGTCCTCTCCCTCACCCCCACTTCCTTTTCATACTGATTCTCCCTTCCCGTATTCCTCCCTCCTCTACTTTCTTGACTTTCCTCCTCACTTCTCTTCCTCTATTCTCATTTGCTTTCCCCGCTTTTTAAAATTAAAATTAGCAAACAACTCGTTACCTCAGTCCCTCCATTTCCTTCCTAATACAATTTCCCTCAATTCCCCTTACTTCTCAATACCACATTTCTATAACTACCTTATCCCATCTAATTTCATTCTTCTCTTCTCATACTTCCCAATATCTCATCACTAGCACTTTCTTTCGTCAGCCAACTTCATTATTCCCATCACATAATTTCCGTTCGAATATCGCCCACTTCTTAGCATAATGCCCCTTCTCTCGCTCCTTCTATTTCATTCCTACTACCATTCACGTCAATCTACTTACTGTTCAAGTTCCCTTCCCTATCACCTCCTCTCGCCATTCAACTTCCTTCTCTCTTCGAATACTTTCCTTTACACTAACAACCACCTCTTAGCACACTAACCCTTCTCTCAGACCCTCTATTTCTTTCCCACTATCATTTCCCTCAATTCCCCTCACTTACCAATATCCCTTCCCTTTCAATTCCGCTCACCCCCAAACTTAATTTTTCCCTTCACATACTTTCCCTTCCACTTTCCCCCACCCCGCATTTAGCAAGCCGGAAAAATATTACAAAAGACAGAAACTTGACCAAAACTATAAGAATATTTGCTCAGGCCTGTAAACCCCGAGAAAGCGGGGGAAAGGGACAATATCGTCCAAATTCCCAATTTAGGGGCCTGAGAAGGTTTTCAAATTTAAGGGGAAAAGGGAGATTAGAAAAAAGGCGACAAACCGACAACCCTGATATTGTAGGATTTTATCTGGAATATGCTCGAAAGACATTCATGTGGACTTCTTTTTAGGAGTATCTCATCCAGGGTGGTGTGCATACTCCGAGGGTAGTAACTCGCGATCAGGTGGTTTGGCTGCCCCTCTCGCGTACTTGGGTATAAATCTCCGCAGCACGCGATGATCGAAAAATATTACAAGAATATATCAGAAATGTCAGCACCCCCAACCACCCCGCCCAGACGATGCTCTCGTGCCTTCGAGGGGGTTGAGGTGGAGAGTTATTTCAGGGTGCGACGTCTATATCCCAAGACAATGATATGTGACTCAGGCAATATCAATAATTTTCGCATTTCTCCACCGTATATTTTCTCTCCTCGCAAATCCCACCCTCCTCGAGTTGACTTCTCCCCATAGCGAGAGAATCTCTTCGAGACTGTTACTTCGAAGCAGTATTTTCAAAATATTTTTCTATTTGTAAGCAGACTAGAAAATACTTTTTTGTATCTAATACAATTATTTAATTAAAGTAAAATTAAGATAACACAGAAAATCGATACTCTCGAAACGTAAACAGTCAGGATCACCTGAACCGTTTTCAATTTGAATTCATAATATTGCGCAATATACACGAATGAGTACTTGCGTACTGCGGCCATTCCGAGGTGAGAGTCGCCACCGTCTCTTGCGCTGTCCCTTGAGAGACTACGTGGACCCATAAGACCCATAAGACTTCTAGGCGTAATGAAACTGTGTAGAAAACTCATTTTCGCCAACTAACAATTTTTATTCAACATAAAAATAAAAAATATTTTTTCATAACTTTTCTGCTGTACCTTCTATCAAGATCTTCAAATTGGCTAAAATAGAATTTAAGTAAGTGTATTAAAAATCTATCATTACTTTCTATAAGTTAGAATTCAGGGGAAAATTTTTCATAATTTTTCAATCAACTTAATTAACAAAATCTTTTTCCTGTATTTCTTAATCATCAGTTCTCTGTGATTCATAGTTTTTATATTAAATATGAGAGAAATTAATTTTAGTGGTGGCCATTTAGGAATAATTGCTGTTTAAAAATTATCTCAAGAATTATTATGAACAAAAGTACAGTTTTCGTAAGTCACAATGAATAGGATCAAATTATTTTCTCAAAATTCGCCAAAAATATGTTGCCAATAGCCTGTTGTTGTCCTTTTTTTAAAATAAGCAAAAACTGATGATTATTTAAACTATATTTATAAACAAATTCACATTTTCAACATTATTCCACGAATAGGTTCAATGTTGTTTAAGACACAAACTAAAAATGTATTAAGTCATTTTTAGCTGCCTTTTTGTTCACATTGATAAAAATTATTATTATTGGCACAATTTTTGTCAAAAAATTCACATTTTGAGCATTTCGCCGAGAATAATCCGTTTTCTTAGCAAAATCAACTAAAAATGCAATAACAAAAAATATTTAATAATATACTTTGCCAATGGATAATTGAATAAATTTTACATGAATAGATTAATTTTTTCCAGAATCTACCAAAAATGTCTTACCAGCTTTTGATCTTTAAAATCATTCAAATTTAGGAAATTTTTTTAGACGCCTCTAAAGTTCAATTGCTTCAAATTGTAACTCTTTTAAACCTTAAAAATTAAAGAGTTTTTCATTTTAAAACTTTATAATTTAAAATTTTAACTTTTTACGTATAAAAAATAAACATTAACAATGATGCAAGTTATAAGTTTCGAAATTAAAAATTCT
>JAWWLR010000166.1:29653965-29665851 GCA_035041075.1 Acraspis erinacei | reverse complement strand
TTTTGCTGCGTCTCCACGTATCCATGCTAAAGCAATCATGGAATCAGTCCAGGCAAATGTATTCTCAAATAGAATACCTAGAGCTTTTTCCACGTGTTGCATTAATCTTGACAATATCAATGCTCCACACAATTCCATTCGTGGTAGCGAAATTTCCTTGAATGGAGCAACCTTAGATTTTGAGCATAAAAGTGCTGTCAATGAATGTCCAAGGTTGTCAAAACTCTGAACATAAACGCAAGCGCCATATGCTTTTGTAGATGCGTCGCAAAATCCATGACGATTAACTTGAACGGCGTTGTCACAAATGACTCTTCTTGGAATTCGAATCAGATTGATATTACCTAAGTCTTCTAAGTAGTCCGACCATCTTGACTTCAAGTGATTTGGAACTGAGTCATCCCAATTTAGATCCAATTTCCAAGTTTCCTGCATTATCAATTTTGCACTGATGATTACTGGGCCAAGTAAGCCAAGAGGATCATAAAGTCGAGCAATAACTGATAATATTGCTCTCTTTGTGGATATGGGTTTCACTTCACAAGCAGAAAAGTGAAAATTGTCCGCAGTTGGCTGCCAGTATAGGCCTAGTGTCTTGATTGCTTCGTGGGTATCAATATCGAATTGAACCTTCGTCTCTCGTTGATTAACTGGAATCGATTCCAATACGTCTCTTGAATTTGAATTAAATTTGTGTAGTTTGAAGCCTCCCGAGTTCATTAATCCTATTAGCTGGTGAATCAAGTTCTTTGCTTCTACTTCAGTGTTGGCACCGGTCAAGAAATCATCGATGTAAGAGTCACAGAAAACAACTGATGCTGCCTCTGGAAATTTCTCGTGTTCGATCGTAGCAAGTTGACGAAGGCTTTTTATTGCTAAATAAGGCGCGCATGCCTGACCGTACGTTACAGTATTTAATTCAAATTCTTGAACAGGTTGATTTTTTGAAAATATAAATAAAATTCGTTGAAGCTTGCGATCTTCTGGGTGAATTAATACTTGTCTATACATTTTAATTATATCTGTTGTTATCGCAATTTTGTGTAATCTAAATCTCAATATAATGTCAATCAAATTCTCTTGCAATGAAGGTCCAACTAGCTGAATATCATTTAAAGAAAGCCCGGAGCTTGTCTTTGATGATCCATTAAAAACCGCACACAATTTAGTCGTGCTTCTTGCTTCTCTTAGTACACCATGATGTGGTAGATAAACTATTGTGCTTTTTGGATCTACATTGCTAGACTCTATCGGTGACATGTGTCCTAAATCTAAATATTCTTGCATGAATTCACAATACTTTTCTTTCAATGCTACCTTTTTCTCAAATCGATTTTCCAAGTATTTTAAGTGCTTTACCGCAATATCTCTAGATTGACCTAAAACTCATTTATCCTGTCGCAGTGGTAGACGTACCACAAAACGACCTGTCAAGTCTCGAGTTGTCGTTTCAGCGTAATAACCTTCGCATTCCTTTTCTAAAATAGACAGCGAATCAGCTTTTGTGTCCTTTATTCTAAACAAGAGTGTTTTTACAAACGAGATTTCTTAGACTACCTGTCCACCTATCTCTACTACGCTAGTCAAAAAATTAGAAAAGTCGGTAACTGAATCGCTGGTAAAGTAGGAACGCAAGGAAACAAATTCAAATTCAAATTGCAAAGTATGCACGAAAAAAAGTTCTATGTATGACCAAAAAATTACTTCTCTACTACATATTTAAATTCTTAACAAAATAACTATATTTTCAACTAAATAAAATTTTCGACCAACACAAAACGAATTTTCCAGAAAATTGTTACATCGTCAACTAATGAAGTGAATTATAAACAAGGTAGCTTAACTTTCAAGGAAGTAGATTTATTTTTAAAGAAAAATTTAATAATTGAATTTTCAACTAAAAGTGATCAATTTTGAGCAAAAAGTGGAATAGATAAATTTGTAACCAAAAAGAAAAAGAATTTTAAACAAATATTTATATCTGCAATTAATCAAATAAATTTTTAATTTTTTAAGTACAAAAAAAGATTACTTTTTAAGAAGATAGTTGCATTTTGAACTAAATAATAAAATTTCCAAACAAATAACTCTTTTACCCAAAGAAGAGTAATACTAAAGGAAAAATGGAATATTTGAATTAAATGAAAAAAAATTAATTTAGAAATCAAAACGAATCCTTGTTCTTACTGAAAAAAGAGAATTCTTTAGTATAGGGGAAAACATAGCAGCCATATTTCGCAAAATTTACAAGGTTTTGCAAATCTCATTCTTAGGGAATTTACCCCTCTCCCCTGATTTTGGCGCCCTTTCCGTTAATTTTTAAATTATATTAATTCTGTCAAATTCAATAAAAAAGTCTGGATGATTTACGTTCAACAGACGATTATATAATATTCCACTTAAATTTCGTAATGAAAAATAAGAGTGGGGTCAGCTTCAGTACCGTATGAAATTTCTAACGGGGGGGGGGAGTCACCGAATTGTGGAAAAAGTGAGGGTTGAGTCAAAAATGACTAAAAATATTGTCACGTAATATTTGCACTTTCCAAAAGTCCAAGAAAAGTTTTTCAACAAAACAAAAATCAAGAACTAGTAGCTGATTCTTAGATACAAGAAAAATATATTATCTCAAAAATATTACAAATGGTTCGTAAAAATATTTCAGTAAACTCAGAAGTTGGCCCGACATATCTAGGAACTGGAAACTTTTATCATCTGCACGTGGTCCGCACAATCGCTTGCACACATACAACTGATGACTTAGCAGTATTCCAGGGTTCGAATCCTCAGACCTGCGAATTTATAAATGATAATCATGATTTTCTTTCCTTATGTAGAAGGTTCGTGACCTTTTAAAAATTACATTTTTCAGGAGAAATAATAAAATGTGAGTCCATTTTCCACTGAAACTACATTAAAATAAGTTTTTAGGTTAAACTCCCTTTCTTTGCCCGACGCTATAAGATGAGTTTATTATACATTGAATAGGAGGTAGGAGAAGGTACATTTATTGGCTTTGGGAAGATAAAGCGAGTGGTCTGAATCGTTTTACGAGAGTAACTAGAGGAGGAGGATCGATCGAGGTAATCAGTTTCTTTCAGGTCGTACATAGTGGTCAAGGCGGGATCAGGGACTCTGTCTACTGCGATAATACTAGGGGACCTTGTAACATTACGATAGTGGGACGATGGCACTCCGAAGGCCAGTTAAACTGTTCGGAAACTCCCTGGCTTTCCAATTAAGCGAAGATCCTGGACCGAAGGGTCAGAGTGCATTGCTGACCACATATTTAACACTACATAAATCGCGACCCGACTTATTGGATGTTAATCTAATTATTTTCGGATGTCCATAAACCGTCGTACTTAACCCATTCAGAATTCAGAGGAAAGTGGATAATTCTTTTTTAATTTAATCCTTAGAAACCTTTGGAATATTAGCTGAGGCATATATTTTTCAATTTTTTGGTAAAAAAAGATTAAAATCTAATTAAAATAAGCCCAAAAAATAATTCGCAACTCTGAGGATTCGAACCCTGGAAGGTTGCTGACTCACCATATGCATTTGTGCAAACGTTTGTGCGAACCACGTGCAGGCGATTCTAGTTTCCGGTTCTAAGATTTGCCAGGACAAATTGTGAATTCTTAAGAAATTTTTTCATTATCATTTATAATATTGTTTTCATAATTGACTAAAAAAGTGTAATGAACCATTTCTAAATTTTCGAGTCATGTTTGTCAATTTTTTCTAGAAGTTCGCAGATTCTTGACCCCCATCGCTTGATGCATTTTTTTAAATTGCCTTTAAACTCATTCTCAAAATGTAATTAAAAACTGAAGCTGACGCCCCCCCCCCCCCGGTTAAAAACTTAATTAATTTGTTCAAAATGCAACTTTTTTGATAAAAATCAATATTTTTTGGTCAAAAATTTAACTGGTTGGTAAAAAGTTTAAGAGCTTTGTTAACAATTAATTTTTTTTGTTGCAAATTTATCTTTTTAGTTAAAAATTTCCTGCTGTTTTATTGAAAGTTTGTTCCTTTTTCGTTTCACAATTAATTTTGTTAATAAAAATTTAACTATACCATTTTTAGTTGAAAACTTATATTATTAGTTGACCATTCAACTGTTTAGTTGAAAATCCATGTATTTTGTAAAAATTTAATATTCTTTAGCCGAAAATAAATCCTCATGATTCAAAATTTATACATTTTGTTTAAAATGTGTCTGTTTTGTAAACTCTTTGGTCGACAATTTCAATATTTTGTTTGAAAATTTCTGTATTTTGTTTATACATTTGTATTTTTCTTCAGAAAATACTTTTTTGATAAAGTTTCATCATTTTAGATAAAATTACTTTTCAATTTAAGATGTAACTCTTTTTTAATACCTCTGCTTTTTGTTGAAGTAATAATTTTTACATACTCAGTTAAAAATTCTACTTTTTTATATAAAATTTTTATTGTTTACTTTAAAAGCGTTCCTTGCGTATTTTTTACGCAAAATTGTACTATATTCCATTTTTGGTCAAAAATTTGTCTTTTATAACTCGAAAATTCAACTATTTGGTAGAAAATCCATGCATTTTGTTGAAAGTTTATTTTTCTTTTTGTTAAAAATTAATTTTGCTTTAAAACTGAAAGTTGAACGATTCTTTCTCGTTATAAAAGTGAACTGTTTTATTTTTGTTACTTATTTTATTTTATTGTTAAATTCAACTTGATAGCACTTCGTTTTTTTTGTTAAAAGGCAATTTCTTCATTGTTTTATTAATTTTTTGGCAATTTTTTTATAATGACTTATCTATTTTAGTTAAAAATTCGAATATTTGCTTTATTATATTTTTAAATTAAAAATTGATATTTTCTGGTTCAAAAATTGTCTTTTTTTAAACATAAAATATTTTCGTTGAAAATTCACATTTCTTAAACGGATTAAATGGATTTGACTCTTTTCTAGAAAATATTTCTTTTGGATTTAAAAATTTATATCTTTGTTAGAAGATTCAACTATTATGGTTGAAAATTAAACTATTTTGCTAGAAATTTTTTTAAAGATTTGAAATTAGCGTTTTTGGTCAAAAAATATTTTTTAACTAAAAATTCAACGATTCTATTCTTATTTATAAACATATATTTTTCAGTTGTAAATTCAACTATTGCGTTAAAAATTTATCTTTCTGGAGTAAACATTAATTTGGTTGCTGAAAATTCCTTTGTTGCGGTTAAAAAAAAAATTTGTGGAATATTTATCTACTTTGGTAGAAAATTAATCTTCTTTAATGATAAACCATCTATTTTCATCAATTTATTTTTATAAACAAATTTTGTTGCAAATTCGTCTTTTTCCGTGTAGCTCAACTGGTTGATAATTAATTGTTTTCTTATTTGAAAAGTAATTTTTAAGTGAAAATTCAACTATTTTATTTTTGAAGGCAAATTTGTCTTTTATAATCGGAAATTTAACAATTTGTTGAATAAATTAAAAGTTGATGTTTTTTGCTTGAAATTTTATCTTCCTTTAAATTCTAACCTTTGTTGGTTGAAAAACATTAGCGATTAAATATTTAATTGAAAATTAAATTATTTGGCCTGGAACGAACTTTTTGTTTAAAAATTAATTATAATACGTTCCTTGGAATATTGTCAAAATCAAAAGATCTTTGAATTCTGTGAAATCTTCAAAAAAAATTCAAATTTATGGAAATACCCTGAAATTTTTGAAAATCAATTCAAATCACGTTATTTCCTCAAAGTTTCTTCAAAGTTTCTTCACATTTTTTTAATCTCTTAGGACTACCTCAAAATTTTTTCAAATAGCTTACAATATTTCCAATTCTATAAAAATGCATTGAAGTTCCTTAGAATAATATGATAATAATAATAAAAATACTGATGATAAAATTCCTGGACATTTTCTAAATTTCTTGAAATTTTTTTAAAGATCCTAAAATATTTCCAATCCTTTTAAATCCACTGAAATTGCTTCAGATTTTTGAAAATCTATTTATTTTGAAATTTTTCGATATCCCTCGAATTTAAAAAAAATATTTCATAAAATACCTGGAAATTCCTTGAAATTCTTTGAAATTCGCAGATATCATTCCTAATAGCTTAAAAATAAAATTTATATTTTCTTCAAAATTGAATTAGGAAATTTATTTAAACTCTCGACATCTTCTAAAATTATTTGAAATCTCTCAAACCTCTCGTAATTCTTTGGTATCCCTTTAAATATTCTGAAACTTGTATGATTTCTTAAAAAATTGTCAAAATCCTCAAAATCTTATAAGATCCCTATAAAGCTTTTAAAAGCTCTTAAAATTTTTATAATTCTATCAAATGCTTTGTAATCCCTTGAAAACCTCTCAAAACTTCATTTGAAGTGAAAATAATTGATATGTTGTTGATTAGGTGTGTTAAAAAGAATAATTTTGAATATTAGCTTGAATTTTTTACTTTGGAAATTACTTAATGGGAGGATTAATTCGGATACTAATTAAAGATCGTTAATCGCGAATTTTTTCACTGATAATCAACGTGTTCTCGAAAATGGCTAATTATACTGCAAAATTATACATAATACAAAACATGAGGCTTATCAAAATTATTTTGCTTTTCTTTATAATTTTCAATTAAATTTTGGATATCCGAGACGAAATAGCAGAAGAACATTGTTATAAAGAAGCATTAGTCTATTTCACATATTCAGTTGTTTATAGTAGATATTTACATTAATTTTAGATTCTTTTTAATTTTATAAATAATTTAAATATAAATTAAATACCTCGCAGCCAGTAGAATAGACGATTAATGCTTTATTATTATTATTTTTTTAAATAAAAAATACTAACTAGAGGAGATATTTAAGGTTTGAAGTACATCATGAAGAACACGTGAATCACCTGTTGGTTCTTTTTCAAATAAGATATCTTGTTAAAACATGATTTTCAAATAGATTATTTTATCTTTTCTCCAGGAATTTTGTTTGCTGCACTGATCTAATTTTTCTTGGAAAGGTACAAATATGTCTAATTCTCGGGAGGTGTGTGCAAAGAAAACCTAAGCAAATATTTCAAAGCCTTTCCAGTCATCAATGAAGCACCTGTTCTCTCGAACGTAGAGAGTTTACTAATCAAACCGGTACATTCATCAGGCCGGAATCTATTTCTAGGCAATTTGAAAAACTAGAATCAGAGCTTTAATTAATATTTTCCGAAAGCCTTTTAAAATGAAAGGTTCAAGCATCGACAACTTTCATTTCATGATTGTGAATTCTCTTTAGTTAAAGCTCCTTCGGCTTTAACGAGCGCATTCCCATCGCGTATCTCGTGCTTCGCACTCGATTTGGTGGAAAATGCGAACTTTTCTAAATTATGTTCAATTATATCAGTAAAAATCGCCTGGTTAATGGTTAATTTAATATTTGTTTCTATATTTGCATTAAATGTTATTCTTGGCCATCCTGAGAAATGAATATCATTTCAATAAACTTATATTATTACCATTCATGATATGCATTAATTTTGAAAAAAAAGTATTTTTACTGTCTTATTTTTATTATTAAAAAATGGGCATTATATTAAAATAAAAATTATTATTAAACATTTTACTGCGACTTGTGTCGTTTTGCCATAAATCTAATTTCTTTATATTCAATGTAGATATAATTTAGGCGAAACATTTTGGTAAATAAAATGTTTTTGTAGTTTATAACAAATTTGTAGACATTTTTTGGTTAAACTCTGAAGGTAGTTTTTTAGGATTAAAGCAAAAGCTAAGTGTCCTATCAAAAATCAGCCATGAAAAATTTCAATAAGTTTTTGTTATTTTTTGTAAGAGCAACTTTCGTCTATTTATTTTTTTTCATAGCTTGTGCCATTTGTCCAAAATTTTTATATTTTATTTTTAATGCTGTTTTTTACAACTAAAGACTAAAACTATGCCTCATACCCAAAATTGAGTAATGACAAATTTGTAGATCTTTTTAGGGCGCGCAATTTTATTTAATTCATTTTTTTCGTATCTTCCATAGAGTGGCCCTAAAATGGAATTTTTGAGTTTTCGTTATTTTTTATATGATCAAAATTTGAATTTTTAACTTTTCGACAAAATTAAAAAAATTGTCATGATAATCTTGTCGGGCTTTCAAAAATATATACATACATAGCCGTACATAGAATTTTTCAATCTTGAAAAAATAGCCTATAATATTTTGAAAATGTGTTCACTTTTTGAATTTTCATCCAAAATAGCTGGTTTACGAACTTGTTCCTTCTTTTTAGGCCCTAAAAAAGTGTACCAAAGCAGAATTCAATCTGAACAATCTTTCGAAAGTTATCGTGCCTACAGTATACAGACTGCGGACTATAGACTAAAGACTACAGACAGAGAGATAGACAGACAGAAACATTCGTAAAAATGATTTTTTCATCATATCTGAATCGAAAATTCGACTTTCGATGCCTGTGGAGCGGGTCGAAACTGGAGTTTTCTACCCTAGGGAAGAAAGTGACAGATAAATGCAAATGGTATTAACAGATCTTTATAACCCGGGAAAATACGAACAATTTATCCCAATGACTTTTTTCGATAAAATAAAAATTAGCAGAGTTATAGCATTTTCAAAATCCCCCTAAAAAAGCGAAAATTATTATATTAAGCCAAAGAACGCACGTTATGAAAAAAAACTCAAGAGAAGAAAAAAATTATTTTTTCAAATACCTACAATTCAAATTTTTATTGTTATATTTATTGTTATTGTTAGATTGTTGTTTTATCCTTACAAAATTTTTGTAGGTAAAAATTGTCTTATTTGGTTGAAAATCCAACAATTTTTTTAAAATGCCATCCTCATGATTGAAAATTTAACTCATTTGTTGAAAATTCCATTTTTACATTCTCATCAGAAAAGGTATTAGATTTGTGTAAAATTTGGTCTCAAACAGTTTTTGTCAAATCTCCTCGTTTTGAGTACCCCTGATTCCGAAAAACAGGTTTTTACAAATGTGTCTGTCTGTATGGCTGTATCTGTACGTCTTTCTTTCGATTTCCGCGATAACTTTTTAAAAAGTTAATCTATTAGATTGCCCTTTGGCACACTCTTTTAGTCTCCTAAACTAAAGGTGAAGTTTTTAGCCAGCCATTTTGGACAAAAAATCAAAAATTGAGCACATTTTTTAAATTTTTGAGACCACTTTTTTTTTAATTCAAAATTCTCTGTAAGGATATTCATAGTATTAAAAAATATGAACAAATTTATCCTAATGCCTTTTTTCACAAACCCAAAAATTACGAGTTATAGCATTTGCAAAATTTCAGAAAACACACGAAAAGGAACATTTTAAACCAAATGACGCGCGATATGAAAAAAGGCAAGAGATCTAATGTGGTGGACCAACCTTATAAATAAAAACAAATTTAGATAAGAGTTTGGAAATTTTGACCTTTGATTCAAAATCCGCGACCCAGGAAACCTCTGTGCAGAAATTCTTAGTACAACCGGTTTCGCTTCACAATTGAAATCCGTCATACTTTATCCACCATTTTGCATTGTGTTAAACTTTTTCGACAAACATTTAGGACAAAAAAGGTTTTATTTTCTGCAAATAAAAATATTATATTATGCTGTAAATAGCTCTATTTTTAATTAAACAAATAAAACAGAGAATTCTTTTCTTTCGCGAAGCCTGAATCATAAAAAGTTTCTTTTTAATTTAGTTCTCTAATTAGATAGAAATCCCACATTCTAACAGATTGTCATCAATAGTAATCGTCACAGATAATTATAACTAATTAGACCCAAATATACCTTTTTAACTCTGCATTTTACTATATCATTATTATAATTTTCAAAAATTCCACACACTCCAAAATTTAATCATATACGGTACAGCAATCATAAAAGTTTCAAGTCTCCCGAATTAATATAATTGTCATTCTACATCCGATTTATAACTAGTTTTTTTCCTTATAACATTTGTTCCCCTTATTCTTGAAAAACTCGGTTCTGTTTCAAATGCTTCGTAAATTTTCTAATTTTTTAACTAAAAAAATTACCCGTCAAAAAAGATAGTGCTATATGGCTTACTTTAAAGACTATGCATGACGCTTAAAAATGCAGTATGTTAATATTTTTGTTTGAAACTATTTTTTAAACAACTAGTATTATTTCCAAATGGGCATCTTCAAATAAAATAATTTTTTGTGTATAATTTTTCAATATAGTATGTAGAATATTGTCTTGAAATTTGAAAGTGGACGGTTAAATATTTTTTGAAATAAAAATAATGATATGTGACTGCGCGCACGACTCGCGCGCGGTTGGCGTAAGAGAAGCAAGTATAGTATCCTTTTATGAGTTTTTCCTCTTATAAATATTTAGATAATATTCTAGATACTACGATGAAAAATTACAACAAAAAAATCATTTGGCTCATCAAGGTGTCCAGAATGCAATTCAATTTCCCAATTTCCCACAGATTAAATTGTTTACTATTCCCAGACAAATTTCATAAACATATTTTGGTAAGAAATAAGAACAGAAAGTTCTTTCATTGCTTAAGACAATCTATTTCTTGATCATTCGTACGGTAAATAGTGTACAGAATTACTCAGTCATTCAATGAAGCCACTGTCATCCGAAGAAGGATCGGATCATAACAAAAAATAATTGAGTAGCAAAAACAGGAAGTACGCAGTCGGTTTTATTTAGAAAAAACTTTGTAGAAAAGCTGTGTGAATAATAATAATAGTAGTTTTCACATTCTTGTTATATTCAGCCGTTGCTAAGCTGCTCAAATATTTGTGAGAATGAATAAAAAATGATGTTACTTTCTTTAACTTTATATTTAAATAAGCTTGAACTATTTAAAAAATATGAACAATTTTCAGCGTTCTTAATAATTTTTTAAAAATTAAATTAAAGGTACATGGAATAGCCCTATTGTTTATTGAACTTGAATGTTTATTGAGACCTGTGTGGATTTAAATTCTATATCAGTCTCTAAATTATAGCATGAATTAATACAAAAAAAAACATTATTTTGCTTCAGGAAAGCTTACCGTCTCATATTGTCTAAATAATATTTGTTGAAATAATAATTAATAAATGGTTGTAAAATTTAAGTAAACAATTAATGTTTTAGAAAAACTTAATTGAAGACGTCAAGAGCCCCTGTCTTTTTCATTACATCTGTAAACCTACGGGCACAATTATCCCCCTGGCTATCGACGTGCACGTTTAGGTTTGTGAAAATTTGTTTACTGCAAACATGTTTCTGAATTCGTCCGGGTACATTCAGGTTAAATTCGTACTGGTTTTAGAAAAATGCAAATAGAGTTTGAAACAAAGCTGGAATGAGGATGGAATGCAGATTAAATAGAAAAAAGTCTGATTTTCGTATAGCTTAAAAAATATATTTAAAATTATGGATACAACATGTTATCATATTTACCAATAGAATTGAGGCTCACGACTAAGACTGAAATTAGAGTATAACCAGTCCGCATATTTTATAAGGAGAGGAAAAACTAATGAATGTAATTATGAAGAATCCGATTACAAATCTGATGAAGGCATACTCTACTGTTTCCTTTTACTACATAAGACATTTATCCTACAGTCGTTATCTCATAATATATATACCCCAATTGCGTCAAACCTGTCGTTCTGAGATATTTAAATTTAACTAGTCAGTTTCAAGATAGAAAATTTATTTTCTAAAATTCGATAAAATTGTTGTGAAAATTTAAACTATTTTTATAACTTGAGAACAGTCTGGTGTTTTCATTTAAATCTTATACAGGGTGTGGGAAAAGTATGGAAACCCCAGAAAATTTTAGAAAATTTAAAATAGAAAATTAAAATTAACATGAAGTCTTTAGTAA
>JAWWLR010000166.1:29623536-29637401 GCA_035041075.1 Acraspis erinacei | reverse complement strand
GAATTTACTTCAATTTCATGCTCCAATAGTTTGATTTTGGAAAAACAAATTTTTCCAGGAAATAAAGGGGGGTAACAGCTATTCTATAATCTAACCGTTTCTTGGTCTGAGAAAAATTACTCAGTACTCATTTTTCGACAATTTATAAAATTATGCTAATACTCTATAATTAAATTATTTCCATTTTCTGGTAGGAAAGGAGGACTCTGCCTTATAAATTGACGAATTCAGAATTTGTCAAACTTCATTATGAAAGTTTTCTAAATTACATTCTACGAACACGCAACGTCGCGTCGCCTCGCGTTTTCCGAGACACGCGCGCGCGAGGCTAACCCGATTAAGTCACGAGTGGATGTCGCAGACGGTGATATTAATTTTCGCGAATGCATCCGAGCGCTGATTGATTTCAAAGTTCTGTCGCAAGAAACTCGACTCGAACCACGCGATTCGTCCGTTCACCACGCATTTCCGTTTCTGTGATTACGTACACTTTGGCGAAACTTCCGGAGACACGAGCTTCGTGAAAATAAACTCGCTTTTCGTACGAGCTTCTGCTATAAAACTTTCTTTCGATCTCGATACACTTCCAGTTTCTGTTTAACGAGAACCCGGCCAAACTAACTACTTTTCAAACTTCACTTCGAACTCGTTTCATGAACCGAAGAGCTGGGAAATGCAGAATGTAAATGTTTTGAAATGTTGAAGAAAGCAGACGTCGCAGCCTAATCCCGTTCCATATTTTCCCTCCCTCCACTGCCCCCACTTCTACTAACTTCCCCTACTTCCAACTCCCTCGCTTGATTCTTTGCCACCTTCCCCAAATTCTTCATCCGCTACTTTCCCCTCTCCTCAATTTTCAGGTGACACTACCCTTCCCCCACTTCCAGAATACTGCACTCACTTTCCTTTTTCAATTCACCCTCATTTAATAATAACTTTCACTATGACATCTTGCTTTAATCAATGCTGCTACTATCCCTCCCTAATTTCCTCTACTTATCCACACCTTATTACCTCTCACTTACTCTAGTTCCTAACATCTTACTTCCCGTCGTTCCTCTCCTCTAATTCCCGTTACTTCCACTTCCATCATTTTCGCTACTCCTCTTCTTTCCTCTCCCCTTATTCCCTTTTTCGTATTTTTCTTTACTTCTACTTTCGCCCTCTTCACAAAATTCTTCATCCACTACTTTCTTCTCTCATCACTTTCGAAGCTGACGCTAATCTTCCTCTAGTTGCATGACCCAGCCCTATTTTCCCCTTTGGAACACACCCTCGTTTTGTAATAATTTCCACTACGTCCCCTTTCTTACCCTCACTTCTGCTATTTTCGCTCCCTAATTATCTCTACTTATCCACTCCTTATTATCCCTCACTTATCCACTCCTTATTACACCTCAATTACGCTAGCTGTTTTAATCTTACTGCCTGTAGTTCCTCTCCTCTGATTTCCGCTACTTCATCTTCCATAATTTTTTCCTACTCCTCTTCTTTCCCCTCTCCTTATTCCCTTTTCCGTATTTTCCCCTACTTTAACTTTCGCCCTCTTCACAAAATTCTTCATCCGCTACTTTCCTCTCTCATCACTTTCCCGGCTGACGCGCATTTGCTTACGCTTACTTCTGCTACTTTCTCTCGCTAATTACCTCTAATTATCCACTCCTTGTTATCACTCACTTAGCCATTCCTTATTACACCTCAGTTACCCTAGTTCCTATCCTCTTACTTCCCCTAGTTCCTCCCCTCTAATTTTCGCTACTTCATCTACCATAATTTACCCTACTCCATCTTGTTCCCTTCTCCTTATTCTCTTTCCCATATTTTTCCTCACTTCAAACTTCGCCTTTTTTCCCAAATTCTTAGTCTGCTAATTTCCTCTCTTATCACTTTCCCAGCTGACGCTAATCTTCCTCTACTTGCATGACCCTGTCCTCTCTTTCTCTTCTGAACACAACCTAATTTTGTAATTATTTCCACTACTCCCCCTTGCTGGCACACACTTCTGTTACTTCCCCTCCCTAATTACCCCTACTTCACCACTCCTTATTATCCATTACTTACCATAGCCCCTATCCTCTTATTTTCCTATGTTCCTCTCCTCTAATTTACGTTACTTTCTCGTTGCTAATTTCCCCTACTCCTCTTATTTCATTTCCAAATTTTTCCTCGTTTCTTCTTCCTTCTATTCCAATCACTACCCCCTCCCTAATGATTTCCTCTCAATTCCCTTCAATTTCAATTGCAGGAGAAAGTACTGTGGACTGATGGATGGACAAATAATCATTATTATTATAAATAAATATTGTTGGATTCTGATAAAGTTCCAAGTTTTATAGAAATTAGTACCATTCGTACAGGAAAATGTTTTCAAAAATGTTCAAAAAATCGTGTTTTTCGTAGACCAAACCACCGCACTGCATTTTAGATAAAAAATTTTAAAACCAAAATTAAACTACACAAAATTCTGTAAAAGTCCAAAAAAGAACCTACTATCTTCAATAGTTTTCGAGTTATGTTTCTTCAAAGAACGGAGATTTTTTTCAAAAGAAATGCAAAAAACCCATTTCTGAAGTTTATGTCGGTGATTTTGAACCTGTTGATTTTACGAAAAGTGAGAGTACGAGATTTTTTTTTTAGATTTATGCATAATTTCCTAGCCTGCAACTTTTTCTACGGTGAAAATTACGTGGCTTCACCTAGAAGCGAAATATTTTGAAAAAACTTAACACGAGTAATTTGTCTAGAAAGATTGGTCAAAATCGATCAAATTTGTGATATCATACCTTTTGACCTATTAGGGCTAGGGCATTGCATTTTTTACTACTCGACATTGATGAAGAGCATTTCTTTAAATCAACAGATTCCAAAATATAGATAAAAACTTCAGAATTGAGTTTCTTCGCCTCTTTTTTTAAATATCCCGGTTCTTTGAAGAATCATTAACTCGGCACCTATTGGAGAAAGAAGCTTTTTTAACTTTCTCAGAATTTTCTCTAGTTTAATTTCACTGTCCAATGTTTTTTTCTAAAATCCAATGGGGTGGGTCAGTAAGCAAACAAGATTTTTGGAACTGTTTTTAAAAATATTTCCGGGATGCATGGTAGTCATTTCTGTTTGATTCTATTTGATTTCTATTTGATTTGAATTCGCAATTTTCAATTTTAAAATTGTGACATGAAATTCAAAGCCAGAAAGCCTAATAATCCCCTTAAACTAAATTACGTAAAAATATATACAAATGTTATAAAAACGAATACATACAAAAATTTCCCAATTACATGGGAAAATTCCAAATAATTTTTTCATTGAAAAAATTAATTTGAAGAAAAAAAGTAAAGACATTCTAAAATCAAACTTTCCTCAAATTTGGCAAAAAAGAGTATAAAATAGTTTAAAGGAAAAGTTTATAATTTTTTAAGATTACAAAGAGAAAGCTCGAGATTTTTTAAAGATATCTAAAAGAATTGAAACAATTAAGAACTAATTTAAAATTTAAACAGATTTCAAGAAATTTTAAACAATATGTAGATTTTAGAAGATTAAGAAAAACTCTAAAAACTTTTCAAGACTTGAAATATTTGGTGAAAATGCAGAATTTTTTAAAAAAATTTTTGAAAAAATTCAAATGATTTTTCATGGTATAATATAAATAGTCTTTGCGACATATTTGAAATATTTATTAATCTTTGTGAAATATTAGAAATCTTTGGCAAATCATTAAAATGGTTCTATTTTACTTTAAAAATGTTGTGAAACCATTGACAATTTCGTTAAATCTTTCAAATATACCCTAAATGTTAGCGTCAGATTTGTACAATTTTTTAAAAATTGGAAAATTATTCAAATATTTATAAATTTTTCAAATTTTGTTGGAAATAGTTCTTAACACTTGTGAAATTGTGGTTATTTTTGTGAATTCTTGGAAATCTTTAGAAAATCATTAAAATCTTTTTGCAATCTTCAAAAGCTATCTAAAATCTTTGTAAAAAAATTTGTGAAATTTTTTAAGGTCTTTGGAAAATTATTCATATCTATGTGAAATCTTTAAAAATATTTGTGAGATATTTGAAATTTTCAGTAATCATTGGAAAATATTAGAAGTCATTGGAAGATCATTAAAGCCCTTGTGCAATGTTCAAAATTTATCGGAAATAGTTATGTAACAATTGAAGGCTTTGTAAATTTCTTTACATTTTACCGAAATATTTTTCAAATATTCAGTAATATTAGGGAAATTATTGAAATCTTTGTGAATTCTTTGAGAAATCAGTAAAGTCTTTGTAAAACTTTTTAAGTTTAGTGGATGTCTTTGCGAGATCTTTAAAATTCTTCAAGGAATCGGTATTATCATCAGAGAATAACAGAATTTCTTAACGTCTTTACAGACAAGATGGACCTTTAAGTTACAAAAAAGTTTCAAATAATTCTTTTTTTTTAATGTCCTTTTGCTCCTCTGGGAATTGAAACACAGAACTTCATATTAGCGGTCAGGTGCTTTCCCATTAAGCTACTAGAGAGATCCAGAGAAAAATCATTTGTCAGAAATACAGGCATTATTATGCCAGGTTTTACAAGTCAAAGTTATTCTATAAAGGCGATAGAGATTCCCTGGAAAATTTGACTTGTAGCATCTGGCATCATAATGCGTATATTTCTCAAAAAGTATTTTTCTCTCGTTCTCTCTAGTAGCTTAATGGGAGAGCACCCGACCGGCAATTGGAAATTCTGGGGTTCGATTCCCAGCGGAGCGAAGGAGAAGATCTTTTTTTAGAAAACACTTAATTTGAAAAACCTTTGATATCTCTGGAATCTTTGGAGGATCATTTAAATCTTTGGCAATATTAATTTTGTACATATATTTATCAATGAGCAGAATTCCTGAAAATAAACTCAAGAATCCAACGACCAAATTTGGACAATCACCATAAAATGTTTCCATTTCAATCTGAAAAAATCCTTTTTCCATAAAAAGAAAAGGAAGAGAACTTCTACCCCATTAAAATGATTATTAGACGTTAATTAGGATTTTCAATTAAATTTTAAACTCATTTAAATTTCTGTCATTTTAATTTAGCTGTTGCTAAAGTAGTACTGTTCCTACTGCCTTAACATTATTTTTTTGCCTTCATAAGGGTGGTGTATGAGTGCCGAAAGGTTGGTGATTTTATTTGTGAATGTTTTTTTGTGGTTTGATAATAATAAAAACAAAAAAGACGAAAGAATTCAAAGATAGATTATATACATATTACCAAAAAAGTTTTTTGAAGAGAGAAGGAAGGGAATTTGGTTTGTTGCCTTCTCATTTTTCTTTGCTCTTTTTTATTTTTGTCCGAAGGGAGCAGTTCTTTTTAATTTATTTTTAGGGAAAAAATGGATTTTTTCAGGTCGCAATGGGAACATGTTATGGTGGTTGCCCAAATTTGATAGCTGGATTCTTGATTTTTTTCAGGAATTCTTCTAATTAACTTGATTGTTGGACGCCAATTAGTATTTTAAATTTGATTTTAATCTAATATAAATTTCTTCAATTTTAATATATTTATCATTTGTTATTATTGATAATTTACTTTTTTTTTACTTATTATTTATGCACATTTTTTACATAGAATGATACTATTACACTATATACAAAATGAAAAGAAAAGTTTTATTTAAAAACGAAAATCTTTCTTCATTATTGAAAACTGATTTGGTTTAATACTGTACAATTTCTCCCACCTAATGTATTCTGGTTAGCCCTAAATACATTTCGCATTTATTTTTCATGTTCGATATTTCACACCCGAGCTATGCTGAAAATCATACTCGCTGATGCGATGAGGCGTGGAATTAATGGGAGTGATAAGAATAATGAGCTCGATGATCAGGCATTCAGCGATTGGCAAATTTCTCTAGGGAACCTTACCTACCAGAAATAGTAATCGATCTTCTCACTGATCGCTTTGACGAAAATGTACATTTCCACCCTCAAAATGTATTAATGATATACTTCGAACCGATAAGAAAATAGTGTATCATATTTCAAACCCATAATGTGCAGTAGCAATACTTTTTATATTAATAACTTCGAACCTAATGATCAAAATTTCAATCCAGGAATTTTTTAATCAAGAAATTTTTGTAAAAGAATTTGAATAGTACCAGTAATTTCCAAAACGCATTTCAATTCTCCAAATTTCAATTTTTCCAAGGTTTATGTTAACGAAATTCACTGGGCTGTGTAATAATTGAGGAAATATGATAATTTTACATGAAATTTCGGGGCATAAAGTATGGCAAAAATTCTTTTAAATATAATTAATGCTGAGACCACATTAAATTCAAAATTAAATGCTTTAAATTCTGAAGGAAATGAATTTGAAACTCAAAATGAAAAATTTGCATTATATAAAAATTAATTTTTAACCAAGCGGGTAAATTAATAATAACACAGTTAAACTTTTAAGAAAAGATATGATTTTTCAAAAACAATAGTTGAAATTTAATTAAATAGTTCAATTCTGCAATCAAGGAAAAAATAATTTTTTCGAAGACGATTGAATTTCCAACGAAAAAGTTAATCCGCAACCAAAAATGGTTATTTTTCTCCAATAATCGATGACTGATCCAATAAAAAATTTTTTTAAAAGAAAAACGTTGAATTTTCAACCTGTATGGATATATTTTCTACTAAATGGTCAAATTTTTTATTAAAAATGATTACAATTCAACAAAAACACTTTAATTTTAAATTGAAAAATTTTAATTTTTTACAAAAGAAAGTTCAATATGAACCAAGAAACAAGAATTTGCACTCCAAATTTTGTAGAATTAAAATAACAATCAGTTAAATTATTGCCCAAAAAATACTATTTTAAAAAAATTTAATTTTTAAATATATAATTAAATTTGTAAGAAAAAAGTTGAATTTTGAACAAAATATTTTAAAATTTTTACAAAAATTTTTAACAAAATTTTAACAAAATTTTTGATTTTTCAACCATAAAAGATCAATTTTCCAAAAATGTTGAATTTTTAACCAAATAATTTAAATTTTTACAAATTAGTTAAATTTCTAGCCAAAAGCTGAATTTTTAACATATAAAGATGAATTCTCAACCAAGCATATACATTTTCGATCAAAAAACGAAATTTCTGCTGAATCTAAAAATTTTTAACAATAAAAAAATTCTCAAACATACATGGATCGTAGAATTTTCAGGTTGAAAAATGACTTTAAAAAATGAATTTTAAAAGAGTTCAATTAAACGACAAAAGAAAACTGTTTCAACAACAAATTAATTTTCTACAAAACTGTAAAATTTTCAATAAAAATAACAGTTTCTGGAACAAAGTTGAGATACATTTTCTACGACATGATTGAGGTTTTAATCTAAAAATATGATTTTTCTACAAAAAAATGAAAGTTTCTAACCGAAAAACTGAATTAAAAAAAGAACATTATTCACGACCAAATAGTTCAATTTTCCACTAAAAAAGATCAACTTTACAAAAAGTAGATACACTTTCGACCATAAAACAAAACTTCTACTAAGCACATGAATTTTTAGCATAAAAAATAACAATTCTCAACCAAAAATGGAATAATTTAATTTTCAGTTTTAAAAATTGATGGAAAAAATGAATTTTCAAACAGTTGAATTTAACGAAAAAAGAGCAATTTTTAGACAACAAATTCATTTTTTTATAAAGCATTAAAATTCTCAACCAAGAATAAGAATGTATGGAAAACAGTTTATTTTTAACCAAACAATTACATTTTCTTCTAAATGGTTGAAATTTAAAGCTGAAAAGATTTTTTTTCTACAAATAAGTGAAAGTTTTTAGCCGAAAATGTAAATAAAAAAAAAAAGATTATTCACCACTAAATAGTTGAGTTTTCAACTAAAATTATGAATATTTATATTAAACAAATTATTTTTAGACATTTTAGTTCAACTCTAAACCACGTAGTTGTGTTTTCAACCAAGAAGTGAGAATTTTCAAGGAAATATGTAATAGTTAATACTTTAAGTTAAATTAAATAAAAAATATGGAGGCTTAACAAAATAGTTAAATGCTTAACCAAAATAGATGAATTTTCAACCAAACAAGGACCTTTTTAAACAAAAGCGACAAACTTTGTACCAAGAAGATTAATTTCTTACCAAAAACGATCAATTTTTAAGTAAATATGAATTATCAACCACAAGTGGAATAGATACAATTTTCAGTTTACAAAATTATGTTTCAACTAAGTAAATAAATGTGTTGAACTAGATTGAGAAAAGAATTATCAATAAAAGGGTATAACATTCAGCCAAATAATTGAATGTTTACCATATAGATGATTTTGTGTAATTAAGTCACCCTATTTTCCTTCGCTTCCCCTCCGCGCCCAACCAAACCGCAACCTCGATCCTCCCACCCTTTACCAACTTTTTTCTTCTCTACTGTTCCGTCTCCTCACTTCCCTAGCTAACACTGTTTCTGCCACGAACTCACCCCTTATTTCCCCTCACTTCCCCTACTTTCCCTTCCCGAATTTCTCCTCACATTCTCTACTACCCTTTCCACCTTTCACAAAATTCGCAAACTTTGTTAGAATTTATCATTAGGATACACACTAAATGTTTTCTAAGTTCGTACCTTTACTTACATTGACTTATCCTCCCCTGCCCACCTCAAACCCTCTTTGTGTTAAATAAATAAATAAATCAATTTATTTTTATCTGAAACACCATGTGCCACCATTTTCATCTAGCTGGATCACCAGTTGACATGATTTTTTTTTCATCCGAATAGTACACATAAACATATTGGCGCGAAATTTAAATTTAGCAGAAAAGAAATGATTGTAACTTATCATTTGATCAAATTAATTTCGATAAATTAAATATAAGACAAAGCATTATTTGGAATATTGAGATTAAAAAAACGGTAAGAATAAAAATATCTGTCGACAAATTTAGTACATGCTTATTACGAATAATTAGCTCTATAATAATTGAGTCCCTCTTCTGTGAAAAAGTATGCTATAAAATAAATTATTTACCTAATCTTTTATATCTACCTGTCTTCTTCTGCTCACACGCTGTATAAAATAATATTTCCATAAACATTAAGTATTGTATGAAAATTCTAGAATTGTTACATTCTCATCAGAGAAGATATTAGATTTTGGTGAAATTTGACCTCGCCCCTGCCCCGTTTTTATGAAATTTCTTCTTTGAAAATTTTTAAGACCATTTTTTTCAACATTGCGAATTCTATATACGATTTTTTTTAGCACTCAGAAAGTCGCAACAATTTATCTTGCCGACTTTTTGTATAAATGCAAAATTATCATAGATGAAGCATTTCCAAATTAAAGAAAAAGAAAATGAAAGTTTCAAGTCAAACGGCGCACAATGTGAAAAAAGTCAAGACAAGAAAAACGCTGATTTTAAAAAGTTCTACAAGAATATAATAACAACTTTTTGAATTTTCTTGAAAAATCAAAAATTCAAATTTTGCTCGCCCAAAAATAATGAAAAATGAAAATTTTCATTTTGTGGTCAAACTATGCAAGATCAGAAAAAGTATATTCCTAAAAATCAATATTAATAAAAAAATAATAATAAAAAATGTTTGGGCCAACGACACAAGCTATGAAAAAATAAGTTAGTTTTTGATAGGATGTGTAGTTTTTGTTTTAATCGTAAAAAATGTATTAAAAAAAATCTTGAATAAATTACACAATGTATGAAAAAAATGTTAGCAAACGTTGTTATTTATATTTATGAAAATAAAATATTATTTAAAGAATAAATTTAAAAAAAATTGGATTTTTGAACCAACTTTTTAAATTTCAACATAAGAAAATTAATTTTTATCCGAATAATCCAATTATCAAACAAAAAAGATTAAACCTCAACCAAAAATATTTGAATTCTTAATGAATTAGTTTAATTTTAAAACCAAAAAATACAATGTTTTAGAAAACAGTTTGACTTAGACTCGAAAACATGACCCTTCAAGAAAAAGGGAAATTTTTAAAGAAAAAAGATTTATTTCAGTAAAAAAATTAATTTTTAATAAAAAAATTAAGGAATTTTAAACAAAACAGTTAATTTTGTAATCAAAGAGATTAATTTTCAAATAAACTAATGAATTTTATATAAAAAATGAATTTTTAACAATTACCAGAAAGGATTAAATTTCTGCCAAAATATATGTATTTAAAAACCATGAAGACATATTTTGAACCAACAAGATTTATTTGTCAACAGAAAATTCGAATATTCCACGATACACGAAATTTTTTTAACAAAAGGTTTAGTTTTCAACTAAAAAGTCCAATTTTTATACAAAAAAATGTATTTTCAACTAAAGTGATGAATTTTTCCACTAAAAAGATGAATTAAAAAAATGTATATCTTTAAGATATAAAAGGAAAACAAGTTCATGCAAATTGTTCGATTTTTAAGTCAAAGGGCGAATTTTCTATGAAACAGTTGTATTTTAAGCCCAAAAAGATCAGATTATTTAAATTACTAAATCAAATTTTCAAACAAAAATATAAACGTTCAACCAAAAAAATATACATTTTTAAAAAACTGGGTAATATTTTTACCCAAGTAGTTAAATTTTCAACTAAAAAAATATCAATGTTTAACACAATTGTTCAACCTAAAAGAGATATTAATTAAATTATTAAATTAAAATTTGAAACAAAAATATAAAAAAGTTCAATATCTAAAAAAATGGTTCAACCTAGGAGAGATGAATTTTAAACTAAAATTGTGAATATTTAACTGAAATTTTTAAATACTTAGATAAAAAATTAGATTTATTAGTAGAAAAAGAATCTTAAACCTGACAGAAGATTTTTCAACTAAAATGATGAATCTTCAGTTCAAATTGCAAATAAAAAAGATAAATGTAATTCAAATAATAAAACCTCAACTTAAAATAAATCATCATAAGACGGAACTAAAAAAATAGAAATACAAGACAAGTGAATTACGAACAAGAAAGCTATAATAGATTGTCTGCAAAACTTTATTTTCAAAATTCCCTAACTTTTCTCTGATAATTGTTTAAAGGGCCTCTAATCGAAATCCGCTGACTTTTGTAAGATTTTTTACAAATCACTTTTCCATAACTTTCAGATTTTCCCTGAGTTACGGCCACGCTGAGACTGTACAATAATGAGGGTACAATTGGAAACTAACAAAGCCCGTTTACCTATGTCCTATGACACTCATATCCATGTTCCAGTGAAATTGGAAATTCGAAGTGGATCTCGCGGAGAATGATATAGGAGCTATTTCTCGTGACACCTCGAAATAGAGTTCGTGCCATTACCATTTCGCAAAGCGTACGAAATTTCTCTTCAACGGATAGGGAACTATCACACATCCAAACTCGTGATATTGGAAATTACTCCCTGTCTTCAACCATCCAGTAGGGTGCCTTCAAATACTATGTACAACAATAGGTTCATTTAGAACTCAACCTCCTCGAAGAAGATGTAGTTTTTACACCTGGTGCACTTGGAGGTTATTGTATAGTGACGGATCATGCAAAAAATTTGTTGGTGGTCTCCAAGGTTCATTTAGAACTCAAACTCCTCGAGGGAGACGTATTTTTTTAAGTCTGGTGCCCTTGTAGGTTATTGCATAATGACGAGTCAGGAAAAAAATTGGTTTGTGGCCTCTAAGGTTCATTTAGAAATCAACCTGCTTGAGGGAGATGTATTTTTTGAACCTGGTGCACTCGGAGGTTATTTTATGAAGACGAGTCATGCAAAAAATTGATTCGTGGGTCCAAGGCTCATTTAGAACTCAACCTCCTCGAGGGAGATGTATTTTTTACATATTTTGCACTTAAAGTTCATTGTATGGTGACGGATCATGGAAAAATTTGGTTGGTTGCCTCCAAGGTTCATTTGGAACTCAACCTCCTCGAGGGAGATGTATTTTTTACACCTGATGCACTTGAAGGTTATTGTATAATGAGTCATGCAAAAAATTGGTTCGTAGCTCCACGGTTCATATAGAACTCAACCTCCTAAAGGGAGATGTATTTTATACCTGGTGCACTTGGAGGTTATTGTATAATGACTAGTCATGCAAAAAATTTGTTGGTGGCAACCTCCTCAAGGGAGATGTATTTTTTTACATCTGATGCACTTGGATGTTATAGTATAGCTACGGATCATCAACAAATTTGGTTGGTTGCCTCCAAGGTTCATTTAGGACTCAACCTACTCGACGAGGATGTTTTTTATACCTGATGCACTTGGAGTTTATTGTATAGGGATCGATAATGAAAAAGTTTGTTTGGTTGCCTCTAAGGTTCATTTAGAACTCAACCTCCTTGAGTGAGATGTATTTTTTACACCTGGTGCACTTTTCATGTGCACACTGATATACACATTTTTAATAGGAACTTCCAGAGTCCATTACAGGCTACAAATTACAGACGGAAAGTTAGTGGAATTTCTACGGAAATTCAACGGATTTTCCAACTGAAATGTCCGTAGAATTTGCAACTGGAATTTCCGTAGGATTGCCGTGGAACACTTTCCGGGGAATCTTTCGATGTGGGAATGACCACAACAAAATAAAAATCCTCTACTTAACTCTCCAAACTTCATTTTCTCTTCTCCTCCCTTCTCTGACTTCTTCCTCATTTACTCCCACCCCACCGGTTTTGACTTTCTCCTAAAATTCCTCTTAGTTCCTCTACCTCCACCCCCATTTTCCCATCTCGTCACTTAGTTCCTTTCCCCTCACTTCCCTGAGTACCCGGAGTTATGAACTGTGACTGTTGAGTTCGAAGTAGGGAATTAGTAGTTATGAGTTAGGAGTTAGGAGCCAGGAGAGTTGAAAGTTAAAAGTTGAGCGTTAAGAATAAAGAGTTACGAGAGTTAGGAGTTAGGAATTACGAGTTAATAGAGTTAGCAGTTAAGAAAGAGGGAAGGCACCAGGGGAAGGCACGCCCATTTGTGCAATAGTCTCTCGGTCTTAATTTTCTCTAGTTTAAGTTTGCTGTCAAAGATTATGTACCACAATTCAAAAGGGCAGGTAAGTCGACGCAAAAAAGATTTTGGGAACTATTTTTAAAAATATTTTCTGAAAGCGTCAGTCATTTCTAGGAATTCTTATTTTTTTCATCCGGACTGATAACAATTAAAATCGGTTTTTCTTTAATTAAAAAATTGGAATTTAAAAAGAAATTGTACTGAAAAATTAAAAATTGTGGATTGGAAGTGTGGAAAACTAAATGATCATATGGCAAAGTATCACATGCATTGAATTCCAAAACTATCAACAAATGTATGAATTAGTTTTTCAAAAAGTCTCCATCTCTCTCCATGTCGTAAATTTGATCATTTTGAAACTTGCTGCCACATGATATTTAACAATTACCGTAATAAAATTTAATTTGCAATCAAACCGTTTACTTCTAAAAAATGTCTGCGTAATAAAAATAGTTTTTTATTCCTTCCGGCAGGATAAAGTTTTTAGTTAGTTTTATAATATTTAAAATTTCTGCAAACGAACAACTCGCCTTCTTATAATAAAATTGAATATGCAATAAAATATCTCGCTTTAGAAAAATGTATGCGTGATAAAAATTTGTTTTTATTTTCTCTCGGCGTGATTAAAAAGTTTTAGTAAACATTTAAATGTCTCAAGTTATTTGAAAAGTACAGAACACTTAAGAATTTATTTTTCCTGAACTCCAATATCTGTCCAAGTCGTGAGTTTGATAATTTTTTAATTGCTCTTATAGAATTCTTTGTTCTTTGTCTATAAAATTATAGTACCCATTAAAACTGTTTACTTCTGAAAAACGTAACAGTAATAAGAAAGAATATGCAAAAACTGTATGAA
>JAWWLR010000166.1:29580822-29598051 GCA_035041075.1 Acraspis erinacei | reverse complement strand
ATATATATATATATATATATATATATTACTTTTTTAAACATTATATTACAAATAAAATTTCTAACCCTACGGGGTATCGAACATCTACATCTATACCTGAATCTATCCCCTAGCAGTCGGGAGTCTTAACCATTCCGATAAACATCTAAAAAAAATACAATTAAAAAGATTCCAGGAACATGAAAAATTTTGAGCTATGAACAGCATTTTTCAGTTCAAAATTATTCAACTTCCTGAAGCTAGCATCTTTATAAAATGTTAAAGTTCGTTAAAATAAATTATATGTCTTTTCGATTCTGATAGACTTGTCTATATTATTTTAAACATTTTTTAAATTAAACAATATAAACATCTGGAAAAATTAAAATTCAACAGATTTCAGAAAGCTGAATAAATTTGAAGTATAAATTGCTATTCATATTTTCCGTCCTTTTTGAGAGAACAAAAATTTTGAATCGTCAAAACTTACATTTCTTCAATTTTAGAGATAAAATCAAATTTTCTTTAACTTTATAGGACAGTAATCTTAATAATCTAATGGTACATGTTCCTTAAAAAGATGAGCGAACTTAAAACAAACGTTTTTTAACAAAAAATTTTTAAATTTCGTTTCACCAGATGCTATTTTAGTCAATTTTTTTCCATTTTTTCTATATTTTTAGAATTATTATTTTTTTAATTATCAAATAGAAAAAATCTGGAAAAGGTGCAGTTTAATAAAATTGCAGGGAGCTGAACAATTTTCGACTATGAACTATTAATCATTTTTTTGCGTATTTATCGAGAAAAATGAGAGTTTGAGTCGGTAAAAGTTATATTTATTCAATTTTAGAGATAAATCCCAATTTTTTCAAAGTGAACTATTAAAGTCTGTTAAACTAGATACTATTTTAGTCTATTTTTAACGATATTTTGTATATTTTTAGAAAAATGTATTAAATTAAAGAATATAAACCTCTGGCAAATTTACAATTTACTATATATATATAGAAGCTGAACATTTTTGAACTATGAACTACTATTCATATTTTGCGTTTTTTCAGAGAAAGATAATATTTTCAATTGTTAAAAATGCAACAATCTTTTTTCTTAAAAACGCGCAGTAAGATTTTTTCTTTCTTGCTTCAAAATAATCTGGGAGCATTCACGAAAAACGTACAAAAGAAAATAAAGAAAATAAATTGTTTCTATTCCTCCAAAGGATAATTCAATAGGGAAAAGTAGTTTTATATGTTGTTAAATTTATGTTTGTATTAAATCATTAATATTTTTACAATTAAATAATAATATGTATCATAAAGTATTATATTAAGAACTTGTAAACACTTTAATGAAGCTTTGATCAATGCAACAAAAACGCACTCTTTATCAAGAAAAATAATACTTAAATATACTAAAAATAATATGAATTAAATTAATTATCATTTTTTAAATAAATTATTGATTATTTAATCCTCTAAAATAAGTTTTAATTGTCATTATTACTTAATTTAAAGGTTATACACTGAGAAAAATGTTTGGTTTGACTGAACAAATGTTTGATCGTCCCAACCAAATTTTGTGGTTGCTATAGAAGGAATAAAATTATTTTGTTGAGCCAAGCAAATGATTTGGTTGGAGCGTTTGGTTGAAGTAACCAAAAATTTTTTTAGGCAAAACAAAATGTTTTTGTAGATTGAACAAACTTATTTGGTTAAACTAACCAAATATTTGTTAGCTGAAGACAATGACTTTTTAGAATTAATAAAAATATTATTGATTTAGCGAAATAGTTTGGCTGAACGAACTAAATATATCGAATCACAACAAAATTATTTTTTTTCGAATCAACTAAACTTCGGTAGACTTACCAAAAGAATTTTGTTGGGGCAATACAATTTTTTTCAAGCAACAATTCTTTTTTTAGAGGAAAAATGTATTTTATAAATCAAATATAAAGTATTTTCTGTATTCGTTTAATTAATCACAGATTTTTATGAAATACTTTAAGATACTTTAAATACTTTCACAATGACTTTCAAGTATGTTTTTTAGGATCTGAAAGGTTAAATGCTGCGAATAAATTAAAAACGTGTTTCGAAACAAACAACTTTTCTTTTCAAATTTATTTTCTTTGATAGAACTTCAAATTAATAATATCAAAGATCAAAATGCAGAAAATTCATTTTCTCGCTCGTCAAACTATAATAAAGTGCTATTTTAATGCTGCTCCACGGGAAGATAAAGTGCGATTTTTCTGCCTATTTCAGATAAACCAATGGTTTTAAAACTAAGATGTCAAAACTTTAATTCTATGTACATCTTAAACTTTTTGTAAAATTATAATTTACATTTTTTCCCCTGAAAACTAAATTTCTACCTAAAATGTTACTTATTCAATACATTATTTTTAATGTTGTTTACTTATTTTATATTACATGTTCTCAAATAACAATTTAATTCAATTTCAATTACATTCTATTCATTATATTCAATAATTTAAGACTGTAAGTACTCGCTAAATCCTAGAATGACATGTTCAAATATGATATAAACTTGTATACTATAACAAAAAATTTCACGAATTTATTTTTATGATTTAGTAATACAAATATTATTTATTGTTTTTTCAAAAATAGAAATGATAATTTTTCACTTTTTATTCAAATTCAAATCTTATATTCCACTTTAGCAAGTTTTTTGGGGACGTTTAAATTCATTTTTTCCCTTTAGCATTTCTATAAGTCTCTTGGAAAACTGTTTAAAAATATTACATAAATGAAATTAATTTAATTTCAATAGGGTCTTTCCTGAAAATAACATTTTATTTACTGAAAAAGTTTTAAAAACTACTACTGTAAAGACGATAAGGGATCACCATTTTGTTTTCAGTTTCACAGGGCGGACATATTTTCACGTGAAACCATTTCCTGTAAAAGTTTCATATGTTTCATGAAACATATGGATGAGGAGAAGAAAAATGATGTTGTGCATGCGCAGGTCGATTTGGTCTCGAAGGTTAGGTTAGAATTTTATCTTATCAGTTTCAATTTTCCCGCCGCTCTATTTGAAACATTAAAATGTTTCACGAATCGCCCAATGTTTCATCAAACTATTCATCAGACTAAAGTTTCATTAAACTTTACATCCCTACTCATCGTGAAAAACAAATTTGTGTTTTTATTATTTAATTTTATTTACCTAATTTTTCATGCATGACACTAGCAACTACAAGATTTGATAACTTTAAATTTCCGCAGAAAATCTAGAGGAAATTTCTTCGACCGACCAGCTATCAATATGATGCAGACGGATATGATTAGTTCTTGCATCCCGGCTTTGGGGGCTTGAATGTCAAGTCGGTTTTTACTAACCTAAGATTTGGAAATTATTCTATGCAAAGTACAATGTTTATTTGAAGACACTAATACTGACTGGTAAGTGGGAGGAAATTAAAATTTAGGTAAGTATTATTATAACTTACCAGCTTCTCAACATCTATTTCATCCGAATAGCGCCCGACAAAATCATCTTGACAGATGACTGACAGCTTGTAGACAACACTTCACGATGCTCTAAATGAGGAAAAACAGTCTCTTTATTATTATTTTCAACTAGATTCTCATAATAAATATGTGTCGCTCAAATTTGTTGCAACTCAATTGAACATCGGAGGATTGGCGATTTTCTGTGCCCAGTTATGCGAATAAATTTGACATTCTTGAGTGTTCCAGTGTTCGTATCTCATTTTTTCATAAATTGATGGCAAGACGCGACGCACAATCTTTTTGACACTTTTTGCCGCGCAAATTGGCCACCAGCGTGTGCTGACGTAATCTGCTTCGATATGTTTAGTGTAGTTAATGGGAGTATTTGGTTGAATCAACCAAATCCTCTCTTTACCTTAACCAAATCATTTTCTAATAAATGATATATTCCGCTCAACACAATTAGTTTGTTGAATAAACTAAACCTGCTCAAATAAATAATGACTTTGCATTGACAAACAACTTAGATTAAAGGAACTGATTTGTTGAATCAAGTCAATCTTTTCTTTGAATGTTTTTTCGTTCTCGCCTAGTGTATCATCTTCGATTGCAACCCTTTTTTGCGTGTTCATACTGGCAATTATTAGCTGCGTAACCCTGCCATACTTTACTTTGACACCGAGAATTCGCTCGACATTTTAGAAGGTATGAGACGAGGAATAACAAATAAATTAGCATCTCGGATCGACGAGCATCACTAAAAGTAATATTCCTCTCGCCTATCTTTTCACTCTTTAAAGTTCGTCTTTCTACAAATGCAGCAACATACTTTGGGATCGCACTCTGGTTGAACCAACTTCGTAGCTCTGGCTTTGACGCCCCCGATAATCCAAGCACACCACCCTGGACAAAGAGTCTGTACGGGGTTGGTTTTGGCCGTAGGATGAAAAAGAGGAGCGGAGAGGCAGAGGGAAAAGGTATGGACGAAAGGCAAATGAACGAGTCGGTCCATGAAAGGAACTCGTACAGAATCCGGGAAACCCCATACGGGGGGTTCCCCGCGACACGGACCGGCCACCGACTAATTGGAATTCGTCCGTAGCAGTCGAAGCAAGCCTTTCTATAATTGAGACGCGGCCAGACCTACAAAAAAAAGGAACAAAACGAATGAGGATACGGCATCGCTTTCCCTCGCTGAGAAAATTTTTATCTCGTCCTTCAGAGAAGGGAAGGCATATGCTTCCAAGGCGGGGGTCAAAGGTTATACAAATTATTGGATTACAGGAATCTTTTTGTAAATATCTCTTATCACGATAAGAAAATATTTTTAAAAACAGCAGAGTGCTCTTATACTTTTTTGTAATTAAAATTGAAGAAATTTAAATGAGATTAAAATCAAATTTAAAATCATAATTAACGTCCAATAATGAAGTTAATCAGCAGAATTCTTGAAAATAAAATCAAGATTCCAACGAACAAATTTAGACAATCACCATAAAGTGTTCCCATTGCAATCTGAAAAAATTCCTCCTTTTCGCCTATAAAGAAAACAAAAAGAACTTCTCCCTGTGGACAAAAATAAAAAAAGAGGAAAGAAAAATGAAGCAATTTTCTTTATAGTGATGGTCCAAATTTGATCGTTGGATTCTTGATTTTATTTTCAGGAATTCTCCTTTCTAACTTGATTATTGCACGTTAAGTAGGATTTTAAGTTTGATTTTAATGTATTAGTGCCTAAAATTTGTTAATTTTATTTAGGAATGTTTTTTTGTGGTCCTTTTTCTTTCCTCTTCTTTATTTTTGTTCTAAGAGAGAAGTTCTTTTTATTTTATTTTTATGGGAAAAAGAGGAATTTTTTTCAGATTGCAATGGGAAAATTTTGTGGTGATTTTCCAAATTTATTCGCTGAATTCTTGATTTTATTTTCAGGAATTCTGCTCATTTGTTTGTAATTAAGGTAGCTGTCGTACCAAAAGTGAGATTAATGAAAAAAATAGTTTTTCTATGAGTTTGAGGATCAAAATATTATAACTGATGCCATTTCAAATAAAAAACATTATTATTTATGAAAAACATTTAAATTCGCAAAACAAACATTATTTTTACCATGATTTTTACTACTGAAATCTTCCTGACCGCGCTTCTTACCAATTTTTGGAAAAAATTGCATTTTAATAGATGAGGCTTGCTTTTTGCGGGAAAAAATTCACTACAACTCTACTGTTTCCAATTTTCAAAATACCGAAATAATCTTAAAATATAATGATTTGTTTAAAAAATGTTTTCTTAACAAAAATTGCTCCAACGAAGAATTTACTTTCAAAATTGGAAACAGTAGAATTGTACAGAAATTTTTTCCGAAAAGAATAAGCCATCATAAATTAAATTGCTATTATTTTTCAAAAATTGGTAAGAAGCGAAACACAGTGGGGCAAAGAAAAAATTCAGCTTAAATGAAAGCTAATAAAATTTTGCATCGAACTTTCATGGACAATTTAAAATTTTATTTATTTATTTATTTGATGAGAAAAATGAAAAAAAAATTTCAGTTTTGAAGTATACTGGTTTTACAAAAATGCTATGATTCAATCAAAAATAACTAGAAAACTGAAAGAAACTATCTAAAAAAGATTTCAAATAGAAATGCAAATGTTAAAAAATTAATAGAATTTGTTATCAACAAATAAGTGAGTGAAAATATTTTCGTGGGGATTGGGGGCGATTCGTCACTTTATTCGCTCTAAATTTGAACAATTTATGGGTCAAAAGACTATTTTGGTTAAATTAATAACAATTAATAAATAATTTGTTATTTTAAATGCAATTTTTATAAACCAGTATCCATATCAGGTATTATTTATGGAAAAAATAAAAAAAATTATATAGAATCGATCATATATTACTTAGAAATAAAACCTAAGCGTCACATTTGCTCACGAAATAGCTTCTAAATTTTTAAGAAAATTTGGATTAACGTAAAAAATTCATTATTGTAAACAACAATTGTTTAAATAAACTAGTATCATTTTATTTATTTATAAATAAATTAATGTTTTTTCACGGTTTTAACAGCCAGTTATATAGCAATCATTTTTTGTTATGATTCGATAACATTTTATAATTGTTTAAACAAACTTAATTAACAAATGCATTATTTGGCTAATTTTCAGCATGTAAACTTCTTTTTTTGTGTAATCGACCTTTACTAAACTTTTTTTTACTTCTTTTAATAGTTCGTAACGATAGACTATTTTTATTGTTATTAACAATGTAGTAAATAAGTTTGTCTCGACTAATGCATTTGTAAACTAAATTTTTTTCTGGAGAAATATAATTAAAATTAATTAGCAATAATTCCTTGCCATAATTTGATAAAAATTGGTGACTTATTAGCAGCTGATTACACAAAAAAACAAGTTTAAATGCTGAAAAATGGCCAATTAATGCATTTGTTAATTAAGTTTGGTTAAACCATTATGAAATTTTATCGATTCTCAGCTAGAAATCGTTGCTAAATAACTGGCTGCTAATTCCGCGAAAAACTGTATTTTATATATAAATACGTAAAAATTTGTTTAAACAATTCTTGTTTACAATATTAAATAGTTTACTATCATAAAAATTTTCTTAAAAATTTATAAGTTAGTTATTTACAGTTAATTTCAGGCAGTTAATTAAGGCAGTTGAAAAAATTATTAACTTTTATTTGAGGGCCACATATTATACTCAAGTATAATTTTCAAGAAATATGTGATCGATTCCCTAGAAAAAACTTGATTTATTCCATTAAAATTGTCTGATATCGATATTTCTTTATAAAAATTGCTTTTATAATAAAAAATTATTTATTATCTTTCTTTAATTCCACTAGAAAACTCTTTTTGTCCATAAACTGTTCAAATTTAGTGCGAATAAAGTGGCGAATCGCTACCAATCCCCACGAAAAAATTTTCATTCACTTATTTGTTTATAAAAATTTCAATCAAATTTTTAACATTTGCGTTATTATTGAACTTTTTTTAAAAGTTCCTTTCAGTTTTCAAGGTATTTTTGATTGAATGAAAGCATTTTTTTAAAACCGGTATACTTCAAAAATAATTTTTTTTCTTCATTTTGATACGATATTTTATTGCTTTCATTAAAAAAATTTAATTGTGATAATGATTGTTTTCTTAAAATCAATTAGTCCACGGAAGTTTTTTTCTCCACTGTGCGGCGGTCAGATAAAATTTAATTCCAAAAAACATGGTTAAAATTACTATTTTCTTGTTCGAATGTCCCGCCCATATTTTAAGTCAGATTTTTTTGTTTGATTTTATTTGATTAACGCCTAAAATAAAACACAAAACGGATTACAAATTGAATTAAAAGTTAAACTGCTTTCTTAAAAATTGATTTTTTTGTTCAAATTTGAACGTTTTCGTTAAAACTTTGTTTCGTTTCTGATTTAAAAATAATTTTTGGAAATTAAAATTTGAACTATTTTCTTTTTCTTTTAAAATTTATCAAGTTTTTAGCTTTACATTTTTGGCAATTTGGCAGAAAGTGTTATTATTTTGTTTAAAATGCAAATTTTTTTTTGAAATTAATCTGCTTTGTTAAAAAGTTATTGACTTTAAATAAAAATTGAACTAACTAGATAAACGTCGAACTGTTTTGTAAAAAATTGATTTTTTTTATTCCAAGATTCATATAAGAAATCTCAACTATTCTGTTTCAAATTCAACTAGTTTTTAAAAATTCGTTTTATTTTTGGTTCAAAAATATTTTTTGTTCACAAAAAATATATCTACTTTATTTTTAGTTCAAAACTTATCTTTTTTATACAATAATTAAACTGAAAAAAGATAAAATTTCTACCAAAAGGGATGAATCTTTAAACCATAAAGACGAATTTTTAAGCAAAGTGATAAGTTCTCAGCCAAGAAGCACTTTTCAGTCAAGGCAGAGAAAAAAATTCACATAAATTGAGAAATTTTCAAGCCAAAAAGAGGAATTCTCTGCAAATAAGTGGAATTTTCAACTAAAAAATATGAATTTTAAACCAAAAAGCTTATTTTTTACCAGAAAGATCATTTAAACAAAGCCATTAACTTTTCCACCAAAATAAAAAATTTGGAAACAAAAACAGTTAAATCCTGAAATGAAAAAGACTATTTTTTACAAAGAATTTGATTTTTCAATAGAAAACATCATTTTCATCCAAATGCTTGAATTTTAAACTAAACACAATCAATTTTCATAATAAAAAATGTAATAGCTACATTTTGCGTTAAATTAATTGACTTTCAAAACAAAAAATGGTTTTTCAAAAGGCAGTTAAGTTTTGAATCCAAAAAGATGAATTTTCTTTTAAAAAAAAGTACATTTTCGTGTAAAAAAGATTACATATCTTAAAAAAAACCTGATAACATTTCTACCAAGAGAGATGAATTTCTTAGTAATTTAAACATTTTAAGACATTTTAAAACATTTTAAATCACTTTCAAACAAATAGATAATTTTCCACTAAAATAATAGACAAATTTTCCATAAAAGTTTTGAAATAAGAAAATCAGTTAAAACCAAACAATTGTATTTTTAACTAAAATAACTGAGTTTTCAAGTAAAAATGAAATGGTTAAATTTGTTGTAAAAAATTGATTTTCTAGCAATGAAAAACGACTTTCTGAAAAGACATTTGAATTTTCAATCAAAAATTTTTAATTTTCTAATCGGTCAGACACATTTTTAACAAATAAATTAAAGTTTTTACTTAAAAAGATAATAAACAAAAGATAATAAATAAAAAGACGAGTTTTGATCCAGAATGGAACTCTCAACCAAATAGTTGAATTTTTTGCCAGAATAATAGAATTTTAGACCCCAAAAAAACGAATTTTAAACAAAACGGTTAAATTCTCAAGCCAGAAGAGGAAAATAATTTAATGATTAATTTCTAATTAAAAATGAAATATTTTTTTCTGTTCAAAAAATTGATTTCTAACCAAAACAAAAAACTAATTTTCTGTGAAATATAAAGTTTTCTCAGCCAAGCAGTTGAGTTTGAAAGTAAGAAGACAGTTTTTATACCAAAAAGTAAGAATTTACAACAAAACATCTAATTTGTCAACTAAATAGTTGAAATTACAACTACAAGCGACTAATTTTAAAAAATAGAATGTAATTTTTTTAAAGAAATATTTTAATATTAAACAATTTAATTTTTAACCAAATAGTTGAATTCTTTAGAAAAAAAAGTGAGTTCTGAATTAAAGACTTAATATTTAAAAGTAAAAGTACAAAATATTCAATTTCGACTCAAAAGAAACAAACTTTCATTCAAATAGTTTAATCTTCGGCCAATTCTGCAGAATTTTGAAACAAAAGGGATTTAATTTCAACTAAAAATATATAATTTAGGACTTTTCAATATAAAAAATTAACTTTTAGAGAAAAATAGTTTGATTTAACAGAAGAACTAGCAAAATAATCTCTTTACTTAGATACTTTCACGCCTGTAAATCACTAGAAAATAGCCTAACAATTTGGTAGAAAATTTCAATATTTTTTCGAAAGATGAAAAAACTTGTTGGAAAATTCATTTTAGTTAAAGAATCATAATTTTATTTTAAAATAATTTCCTTTGGAAAAAACTTGGCTATCTTCTTGAAAATTTATTGCTGAAAATTGATTTATTCCATGTTATATAGAAAATTTGTCTTATTTAGTGAAAAACTCAATATTTGGTTAAAAATTTTTGGTGTTTTTTCCATCTATGTTGGTAGATATTTAATCTGTGTGTTTAAAAATATAATTGTTCGTTTGAACAACACCAAGATTAGAGTTGTAGGCAATAAGTTAAGTTCCTGTTAAATAATTGATTTTTTAAACCAAAAAGCATCACTTTTTAAAAATATTGATAAATTTTCAACCAAACAGTTGTATTTTTGTCCGAGATAAATAAAAATTCTATTAAAAGAGGCGAATTTTTAAATCAAAAAGACAAATTAAAAAAAAAGAGTTGATTTTTCATAGATAAAGATTTTGATTGGCTTTTCAACACAAAAATAGGAACTTAAAACAAAAAGTAGGTTTTATAGGAAATAGTTCCAATATTTATACTAAAAAAGATGAAAGTTTAAATCAAAAAGACAAAATTTTTCAGAAAAAATAGTTTTTATCCAAAAAAAGATTTCTGTAGATTGATTATCAACAAAATATGAATTTTAAACATGTTTAACAAAAAAATTTAATTTTCAACCAAAATTGATGTCCTTTTAAGAAAATTGTTGAATTTGCAACCAAATCATAAAATTTAGAACTAAAAATTAGTACATTATCTTGCAGTTTTTTATCTTGTAAATTGATGAAGAAGTCGTTAGATGGTATTGGATCATAACATTTTGTAAGAAAAGTTCAAAAAGTTGATTGATAAATACAAACTTATTTTTTGAAAAATCCGGAAAAAAACCCGGACAAAGTAAAAAATTCTGTAGGACAACTCACAGAAGCCCTAAAATGAGAATATGTCCGGGGAAATCTGGACGGATGGTCACCCTAAAATTAATCCATTTAAGTTGAGGGTTCAAGTTTGTACGTTAAGAATTTTTCTCTATTTCTTAAATTCAACTTTTTTGATTTAAAATAAAAATATTTTGAGGTAGAAATATTAAATATTCGAATTTTTTTGAAATGTACTTTTTATAGGTTAAAAATTCCACTGCTCTGTTACTACGGTGGAAAATTGAACAGTTTTATAGAAAAATTACAATTTTTTGGTGAAAATTAATTTTTCGTAATGAAAATTTAACCATTTCATTTTCCGTTAGAAATCAATCTTTTTTAATTAAAAAATTTAACTATATTCTTGCCAATTCGTCTTTTGTTATGCAATTAATATTCTTGTTTGAAAATTCATATTTTTGTTTAAAAATTCTACAAATTATCTGAAAGTTGAACTATTTTGTAGAAAACTTGTTTATTGACTTGAAAATTCAACATTGAGATTTTTTGGTTTAAAGTTCCATTACTTAGTTAAAAGTTGAAATACCATGTTAATTTATAAAAAACAGTCAGATTTTACCGAATGAAAAATCCCCAGGTATTTTTTTAACCACCTCTAAAATAATTCCACTGTAAATATATCTATAAATAACAATTTTTTTTAAAGAAAAATAAAATTACTAAATGGAAGCTTAAGAATTGGAAGTAGGTTGCGATAGAAATTTAAGCAGAAAGTAGATACGCAAAAAAAGAGAACAAAGGAATTGTTTCCGCGAGTGAAGCAGCGGTCGAATTGTTGAGAATTTCTGGTCAGAAATTATACTTACCCCTCAGGCGAATGTGAACGTTCCTACGCGGTCGTGTTTGATCATTGTGTTATACGGTTCCCCCGGCGCACACTTGCCGTTAAGTGTATTTTGAAATTTCGCCTTCTGTAATAATCTTGCTTCGTTATGCTTGTGTGGGCACACGTCAAGTACAGTCTGATAAATTAATGATAAATTGGTTGCTTAATTCAAGATTAATAATAAACGTAACAGGATTTTTAAAAAATGGATGTATTTTCAAGTAAATAATTAAACTTTAGAATATTCTAATTTTTAATCAAGTATATTTCAATTCTTAAACAAAATAAAATATTATTTCTCTTAGAAAAACTTGACATTTCGTATTTAAAGGAAACAAGATTTAAATTTTAAATCAAAACGTTTGAAAGAAGAAGCAAGAAGAAACAATTCAAAATGATACATTAAAAAAAAAATTTGAACAAAAAAGAGGTCTGAACAAGAAAGTTAAATTTTAAACATACAAAGATCAATTTTAAACAAAAATGTAATTTTCGATCAAAGGAGATGAATTCTAAATCAAATAATTTAATTTTCACCAAAAAATAAAAATTTTCAACCAGAAATGAAATAGTTACATTTTCAGATTTTCAACAAAGTAGGTGAATTTTTTACAAAACCGTTCAACTTTCCTTCCGGAACTAAAAGTTTAAAAAAAGTTAATTTTCCAACAAGTAGTTAATTTTTTTAATTAATAGATTAATTTATAGCCAATTAATTGAATTTGCTACCCAAATAATTTAATTTTCAACTAAAAAATACAAGCTTCGAACCAAAAATGGAATGGCTAAATATTCAGTTTCAAAATTAATGTAAAAACAAAACAAATGATTTTTTAATTTACCTTAAAACGAGAAGTTTGTATGAAAATAGATGAACTTTCTGTAAACCAGTCCTACTTTCCATCCGACAACAAATAGTTTTAATTTTTACCAAAAATGGAGTGGTTGCATTCTCAATAAAAAAATTAATTTTGAAGAAAAAGAACTAATTTTCTACCTGTTAATATGGAAACAAAGAATTTTTAATAGAATAGTAGAATCCACGGAAAAAAGGTAATTTTTCAAAGAAGATTAGTTTCTTAGAAAGAAAGAAGAATTTTCAATGAAATAGTTCATTTTTCAAATAAACAGTGGAATATTTTATCGAAATAATTGAACTTCAAACCAAATGTTCAAACAAAAATGTATCTTGTATAAAACAGTCGAATTTTCAACCCGAAAATTTTCAATCAAAAGAGATGAATTCTAAATCAAATATTTCAATTTTCAACAAAAAATATAAATTTTCAACCATAAATGAAATAGTAACATTTTTAGTTTGAAAAATTAATTTAAAAAAAAATTTCTACCAATTAAAGAGAACCAAAAAGTCGAATTTCAACAAAATAGCCTAATCAAGGTCCAGAAAATTAATTTTCTACACCAAAAGAAAAATTTTCTGCAAAATAGGTGAACTTTTTAAAAAAAAGTTGAATTTTTCTTCCGGAACTATAAATTTTCGACAAAAAAGTTAAAATTCTCAACTAAAAAATATGAACTTTCAACCAAAAATAGAATTTCCAAATATTCAGTTTAAAAATAATTTAAAAAAGAAAAAAAGGAATTGTTATATTCAATTTAGGATGAGAAATTTTTATCAAAATAGATAAACTTTCAACAAAACAGTTTGATTTTCAGCCGGAAACCGAATAGTTGGAATTTCGATCAAAAATTGAGTAATTGCATTCTTACTTAAATAATTAATTTTTAAGGAAAAAAAACTAATTTTCTACCAATTAAATGGAAAAAAATTGTAATAGAATAATTGTATCGACAGAAAAAAAGATGAATTGAAAAAAAGAAGATTAGTTTTCAACTAATAATAAATAATTCATTTTTAACCGAATAGTGAAATATTTTGTAGATCTAGTTGAATTTTCAACAAAACGCTTGCATTTAAAAAAAAAAAATTATTTACTAAAATTTGTATTTTCAAACAAATGAGCCGTATGTCTATAAAGCAATGGAATTTTTAAACCAAAAAGAAGAATTTTCAACAAAAAAATTAATTTTTAAGTGAATAATTTAATTTGTTACCAAATTGTTGAATTTTCAAGCCAAAAGAAAAACAAACTTTCTACGAAGCAGTTGAATTTTCATTCCGAGAAGATAAATTTTCAACAAAAATGTAATTTTCAGTCAAAATATATGAACTAGAAATCAAATATTTTAATTTTCTACACAAAAATATAAATTTTCAACTAGAAATGGAATAGTTAAATTTTCAGTTCGAAAAATTAATTTGCAACCAAAAAAAATTTGTAAAAGAAAACAAAAGAATTTCCACAAAATAGTTCAATAAAGAGCCAGAAGATTAATTTTCTAGTGAAAAAGAAATTTAAAAAAAAAATTAAATGAAGTTTTTACAAAAAATTTAAAATTTTCGCTCGGAACTATAAGTTTTCAACAAAATAGGTCATTTTTTAACTGGTAGTTTATTTTTTTAATAAAATAGTTTAATTTCTTGCCAATTAGTTGATTTTTCTAAAAAAATAATTCAATTTTCAACTAAAAAACATAAGCCTTCAATCAAAAATGGAATCGCTCAATATTCAGTTTGCAAAACAATTTAAAAAGAAAAAGAATAAAATTTTTGAATAGTTAAATTCAACCTAAAATGAGAAACAATTATCGAAATGGATGAACTTTCCAAAAAACAGTTCGATTTTCCATTGGACTTAAAATAGTTCAAATTTCTACCAAAAATTGAACAATTGCATTCTTCGTAATAAAAATAATTTTTAAGAAAAAAACTAATTATCTTGCAGTTAGAATGAACAAAAAACAAATAATTTTTATTAGAATAGCTGAATTTACAGAAAAAGGATACATTTTCAAAAAAGATTATTTTTCCTAATAAAAAAACAATTTTTTAATAAAATAGTTCTTTTTTAAAATAATTTGTTCATTTTTTTAGCCAAATAGTGAAATATTTGTCCGAAATAGTTGAATTTTACACCAAACGGTTGCATTTTTGATAAAAAAAAAGTATTTACGAAAATATGGATTTGGAAAAAAGACGTATTTTCTATAAAACAATTGAATTTTAATGTTAAAATATTTAGTTTCATTTTCTACAAAAATTTTGAATTTTCAAGCCGAAGAAGAAGAAGAAGACTAATTTCTACCTAAAGGTTTTAAGTGTCTACGAAAAAACACAATTTTTTACGAAACAAAATGACTTTTTAAATAATAAAGGAAAAATTTTATCCAAATAGAGAAATTTTTAACTAAAAGAGGTAAATCTGCAAACCAAAGTATAAAGTTTTAACAAAGTAGTTCAACTTGTAACCAGGTTATTGCATTTGTTTTTTAAATATGACTTTTTAACAAAATAGTTGTATTTTTAATAAATAATTAAATTATGAAACAAAAAGTATAATTTTCAACTAAACAAAAATTTAAACGAAAAATGGAGAAAAGGCGAAAATTTTTTGAAAACAGGAAAGAAAATATTCTTTAAAACAGGAAAAAAAGGGAAATATGAAGTCATATATGTTTCTAAAAATAACATATTGCCCAGAAGCGATATTATGGAAGAAGCAATATATTTATAACATATTATTAATTCATAAAAGATATTCTGAATTTCATCAATAATATTGTCACTTAATAGTGACAGTTGATTTATGACACCTTTATTAATATCGATCAGCAAAATGCTAATTTACTTCAATAGTAATGTATCCTCATAATGTTGCAATATATATAATTCTATAATTATAAGTTTGAAAGTTCATTTATCAATGAATTATTACCTGCGGAGTCTCTCTTTTATAATTAGTTTCTTCAACTTAGACCAGCGACTTGACGTTTTCATTATTAAAATTAAGTGAGCGTATAAGTCTGATTTTTAATTACATTTCTCATACCCAAATGTATTTATATTCCAATAAATTAAAATTCAGATTTTAATTTCCGGCATAAAATACATTTATTTAATAGAGCCATTCATTCAAAATTCTATTTAATAAATTAATTTTTAACCGAACTGTTGCATTTCTAACCAAATAGTTGATTTTTTAATAAAAATAGACGAATAAACGAATTTTAATTATAAAGAATAAATTTTCGCCTAAAAAGTTGAATTCTGAACGAAATCATTCAATAATAATAAAAATATTTGGATTCTCAACTAAAATTATGAATCATCAACAAAAAAATAATAAAATTCTTAACAATTTGAACTTGGAATAAAACATTGGATTTTGTTGACAAAAAGGATGATTTTTAACAAAGTAATTTAATCTTGAATTAAATAGTATAATTTTAAAAAAGAACAAAGATAAATTTTCGAAAAGAAGGATTAAACAAAAAATTAGATATCAACCAAGCCCTTGTATTTACATCCAAATAGTTGAACTTTCAAGTAGATGTGACGAATTTTCAACAAAATAGTATAATTTCAAAGTATATGGTCTGATGAAAAAAGATTGGTAACGGAAAGTTGAATATTTGATATTTCAGGCAAAAAATATTTTTATTTTAAACCAAAAGTAATTAAATTTAACCAAAGACGACAAATTTGTAAGAAAATAGTTAAATCCTAATCCAAAACAGATTATTTTTAAACAAACCGTTACACTTTAGATCAAAAAACGTCAATTTATTACAAGAAAAGATAAATTTTTAAAGTTAAAAGACCAATTTTCTACAAGAGTTGAATTTCCAAACATGAAAGATTTTTCAATCAAACAGAAACCAAAAAAACCCAGAAACGAACATTTAAGATTTTCATAAAATCTTTGAATTTCTGATCAAAAAGTTGAATATTCGTTATTTTTCGGTTAAGTAATAATTTTCTTGACTGAAAATGTAAATATTCCATTTTTGGTTAAAACTTGTTATTTTAATTAAAAATTTTCTCTTCTCTGGAAAAATCTGTAGTTTCTTGTAAATTAATGTAAATCGTTGAAAACTCTTCTTTTGTCGTAAAAAGAAATTTTAAATTTATTTTTTACAGTTGCAAATTCCACTATTTGGTTGAAAATTCATCTTTTTCAGTTAAAAATGTTATTCATTGGTTAAAAATCCTTTACTTTGTTGCTAATTCGTATTTTTAAAAAAAATTGGTTTCAGGGAATGACCTCGAAGGTCATCGTTTCACCTGAACTTGATGCATATCTGAACGTAAAATTTTGCGTTCTTTCGATTGGCAGTGTCAAAAATAGGGGTTTCCAATTGAAAAATAAAAGTTGACCTTGAAATAACCTTGAATGTTAACGCCAAGGTCAGCTTCAATGCGGCACTAAGAGTGCTTTATTACCATCTCTGCCACTCTTACGGTATTAACCTTAATAACGCTCCGCTAAATGCTCCTAGGGAAATAGAGTCAATTGTCGAGAATGAGAAATGCCGCATATACTGGAACTTTATATTCTCGACAATTGT
>JAWWLR010000166.1:29544303-29566234 GCA_035041075.1 Acraspis erinacei | reverse complement strand
CCCCCCCCCCCCCCCCCCCCCCCCCCCCCCCCCCCCCCCCCCCCCCCCCAAATTTTACATAAATCTAATACCTTTTCTGATGAGAATGTAAAAATTTTAATTAGATATTTAAAAATGGAATATGTTAGATTGAAGCAATATTATATAATTATTAATTTGAAATTATTTAAAATTAAGGTAGAACAAAAATACATTTATCTTTCTATAAAAATATTGAAAGACTAACCAATCAAATAGACCCATTAGTGGGTCTATAGATCTCATGAAGAGATGTTAAATTAAAGCTCTTAGGTTACTGCGACTTTATTTTAAATTGTATAGTCCAACTTTTTTTATCGACGTTTTCTTTTTAAGATTTTTAATAGTATTAGAGAATTAATATGATAATATGGATATTTGTTTAAAGAAAAAGAATCAATATTTACATTTGGTACCAAATTTCACATTAAATTTTTCTTATTTCAGAAGACAGTCTGATTACAGAATTGACAGACCGAACTTCTCTTAAAACATGGGAAATATGGTAGAGAAATATATTTCTCTAATTTTTTAACGAACCAAATGGATCTTTTGGGCTCCGATTTAACTAAATAAAAAATGAATTTTCGACAACAGAGTTAAATTTTAAAACAAAGAGCTCAATCTAAAAAAATTTAGTTATTAACAAATTAGTTCGACTTATAACCAAATGGTTAAACTTTCAACCAAAAAAATTTATTTTCTACGAAAAGGATGAATTTTCCGCGAAAAAAGAGTTTCCAAGAAAATACAATAATCTTCAACAAAATTGTTGAATTTTGCAGCCAATAAGATTAATCATCTACAGAACAGTTACATTTTTAATCCCAGTATATGATTAATCAACAAAAAAGTTAATTTTCAACAAAAAATATTAACTTCGTACGAAAATGTGGGATTTTCAACTTAAAAATATAGTTTTTTAAATAAAAAAAGGTTATTTTCTGCCAAATAGTTTAATATTTAAAAAAATATTTCACTTTTCAATTTTTAATTTTAAGAGTAGAAAAAACAAAAATGAATCCAATATCTTCTTTTATAAGTAATAAAATTAATTTTTTGGGCTCCAATTACAATTAATTTGTATATCTATACGTCAAGTATATTTAAAGTAAATTTACATTAAATTAAATATTCTTAACATTAAAAATAATCCAATGTGATAGTTATAATATAAAATTTAAACGAAACATTTCAAAAAATATTCGATGTTGTAGTAAGAAAATGAAATATGACTTAGGACACCACTAATTTTTGGCGCGGCACTGGTCGTTTCTCACAAGTGGTGAGAATTTTGCTAATTTTGCTGGTTAGTATATAAGGACAATTTCTCGTGTGTTAACTGTATGAAGTTTGTGATGTAAACAAAACACTAAATCTGGTGTTCTTCTTCGCAGTACGACTTTCTTATTTGCTTTAGAACCCTTCATATTTTCCCTGACTGTATTGGAAATTATATTCGCTGCCTCTTCACTTTTTCCCAGACTGCCTTAGACTGAGTTCTACACTTTTCATAGCACACATTTTTTCCGTGTATAATCTTCTAGTCTTTATAGATCAAGAGTTATGACTTTAAAATCCCTAGAACTTTTTTTAAATCTTTTGAAAATTTTTGACATTTTTTTAAATACCCTGCAATCAGGCAAATTCCTTTTAATCTTCTGAAAAACTTCGCAACTGCTTAAAGCTCTTTAAAATTCCGTGGAGGTTTTTTAAAAACCTTTAAATATTTTGAATTTTTTGGAAGCCCTTTGAATTACTGAAGTGAATAGTGAATTCCCTGTAAAATTATAAAAGATCATAAGATCTTTAGAAATCTTTCAAATTTTTGGTTGTAGCTTGAAATTTATTGCATCTTTGATTTCATTTTTATTATTTAAATTTAATAAATTTATTAAATTATCTTAAGACCTTTTAAAATTGATTAAAATCATTAAATCATTAAATCCATGGGAATTGCTTAAAAAAATGTTTTTCCTTAAAATCTCTCCAGACACCCTAAAACATTTAAAATCCTTTGAAATCTTTTAAAATCCCTGGAACTTTTGAAAGACTCTTTAATATCCGTTGGAATGCATCGTAATTATTAAAATATGTTATAGATTCGTCTAAATCTTTTAAAATAACTTAAAATATTTCAGATACATTCAAATCATTCGAATTCCTTTGAATCTTTTTTAAGCTCTTTCAAATTCTTTCGATACTCTAAAAATGTCCTAAAATCTTGAAAATCCTTTGAAATACCTTAATGTTTTTGAAATCTATCAAAAATTCCTTAATTTTGTTTTATTAATCAAAATAATTTAAATTCTTTGGAATACTCGAAAAAGTTTTAGAGTTCTTGAAAATTCTGTTTAAATTCTAAAATTACACTGAAATCTTTAAAATTATAAAAAAATATTAAAATTATCGAAATCCATTGAAAATTCCTTCGAATATTTTTAAATATGCTAAAATATTTCATATCATTTCAAACTTATTAAAGGTATTGTAAATTTCTTGGAATTTAGAAAAATGCTCTAAAATACTTCAAATTTCCAAAATCTTTTGAAATCCCTTCAAAGTTTAGAAAGCCCTTTGAAATTCCTAGAAATATTTGGGAATACCCTAAAATCTTTAAAATACATGAAAATCTCTTAAAATTATTGAAATAAATTTTTAATTACCTTGAATATTAAAAAATACCCTATAATATTTAAAATTAATAAAAATGTTTGGAAATATCTTGAAATATTTGAAAAACTTTAAAAGTCTACTATATAACTGACTTTTTGTGAATAAATTCTGTGAAATCGATTAAATTGAAATTCTTGACAATGTTAAAAAATGGCTCGAAATCTATTTTAATAAAAATAACTTCTCTTCCTTTTGCACTTATAAATTTTTTTAAATATCTCAAAATACTTTAATTCGTTCTAAATATTTTAAAATAATCCAAATATTTCGAAAATTTCTTGGAATATTTATAATACTCAAAATATTTAAAATTATATAAATCCCATGATATTTCCTAAAGCTCTTAAAAATTTCCTTCAATTAAAAAAACCATAAGCAATTGCAAATCCTTTGAAATCTTTTTAGATCTCTTAAAAGTTGAAAGCTGAAAATAAATTGAAATAAATTGCAACTTAATTCGAATTTTTTTAAATATCATAAAATCTCATAGGTCCTATAAAATCGTTCCTCATCTATCCACATTTAGGAAATTCTTTAAAGCCCTATGCAAATTTTATTCAGCCCTTGAAATTAATTTCACATCTTTTAAAATTTCTTTAAATATTTTTAAATCTACTAAAAATCATCTGGGATATTTTTAAAAGCCCGAAAATCTTAAAATACTTCAGAATCATTTTAATTTATTTAAATAAATTGAAAATTAGCTCAGATATTTAAAAATACTCTATAATAATCATAGGTCTTTATAATATTTTACAATACAGTGAAATATTAAAAAATATTTGAAATACTGCGATATTTTAAAATAGCCTAAAATATTCTAAATTCTTTAAAATATTTCAAAATCCTTTGAAACTTTTTGAAGCTCTTAAAGGTTTCTTGTAAATTTTACAAACACCAGAAAATATTTAAAGTATTTTGAAATTCCTACAAGATTATTGAAATATATCACAATCTTTTTTTAATCCTTTGTAAAAACCCTCGAATTTTAAATTCTTTTGGAATATTCTAAAATGCCTTACAGCTTTTTGAAAGCTGTTTCTAATTGTCTTGAAATTTCGAAAAATACGCTATAATCATTAAAATGAATTATAATCCTTTAAAATTTTTTGCAAGTCTTTCAAAACTTTTTGAATCTCTCGAAAATACGTTTTTAAGTTTAAAAATACCAAAAAATCTTCAAAATTTCTAGAGTAATTGCCTGTCTTGCCATTTTTATTATTCTATTACTTTTCTCTTACCAAGAAAATTTCCTATCAAACAACTTCTCTAATAAATGCTAGAATTATATTAAAAATTTCTTAAGTCATTTTATCTTATTTTATATATTTCTATTTTTGATAAGAAAATTTTCCAAAATGTGAAAATCGCGAAAGATTTCTCAGATAGTTTATTTATTTAAATATTTAAATTCTCTTTAGCGGATGTGAGAAAGTGACTTAAAGAATGTAGAATATTGCAAGAAAATTTGAAAAGAAAGAATGATACTTTCCATAATTTATGAATTCTCGAGAAACGGAGAAATTCGAAATGACCCAGAATGGGAAATATATTCGCGACAATTGGTTCCGGAAATCGACCCTGGGGATCTGGAAGATATGGTTCGTCCCCAGACAGGTACTACTCTTCCGGAGAATAGACTCGTACTTTCTTCCTAGCATCTTTCCACTTGTTCCCAATGTACTCCGACGACCCTCGAGAATTTCTATATGTGCAAAACATACGAAAAAGAGAGATATTTCGTCTGGGAGAAGAACTAAGTAGAAACTTTATCATTCTGAATTAAAATTTCATTTTCCTTGAATCGAAATTTATCGCAGAGTATTGTCCTTATCACTAAAGTTATGAAAGAAATACTAAATATTGAAACCTAGCATCTGAGTAGTGAATTGGTTTAATGTGGGACATTTATAAAAGAATGAAAATATATTATATTTTAAATTTTCCAAAATTGAAACACTGCAAATTATGATATTTTTTATTTTATGAGACACAAAATTTTTTTAAGACGCAACACTTCTCTGATAAAAAAATAAATAATAAATCCTTTTTGGTAATTAGAGACCAATATTATTGAAGCAAAAAATTAGTAGTGGAATTTTTAAAGCCAATAAGACTTATTTTTTAAATACAGTTGAAGTTTCATTCCAAAAAGTTGTATTTTTCACAAAAAAGCTAATTTTTATCCAAAGGAGGTGTATTGCAAACAAAAAAAGTCAACAACAAAAGATGAATTTTCAATCCAAAAGGAACATTTCTCTACCCAAAAAGACAAATTCTCAACAGAAAATTTGAATTTTAGACAAAAACATACATTTTTTCAACAAAGTTATTAAATTTTCGAAAAAATAATCAAACTTTTAACCCAGAAAGGTGACTTTTCAACGAAAAAAAATTTTCAATCCGGCGGGTAGTATTTTTCGAAGGAAAATGAGTTTTGAACCAAAAAAGTTGAATTTTCGACGGAAACTTAATTTTCACCCAAGAAAGGTGAACTGTGAACCAAGAAAGATTACTTTCTTATCATAAAACATATATTTTGAATCCAAAAGGACAAAACAAGAGTGATCAGTCGCTTAAAGCCAACGAAAACCCACGAATTTTGAACAAAATATTTCACTCTTTAAATAAATGAACTAATTTTCAATTAATACTTGTAACAAGAAAGATAATTTTTAATAAAAGAGATCAATCAGTTTACGAAAAAGTTGAATGTGTAACTAAAAAAGATAAAGTTTCGATAAAAAATGAAATCATTAAGTTTTCAATAAAGAAAAGAATGATTTTTTTTAGGAATTTGAATTGAACTAAAAAAGACGATTTAAAAAAATAGATGAATTTCTAAGAAACAAGATTGGCCAAATCGACAAATTTCAACAAAATATATGAATTTTCTGGCGAATAGTTGATTCTTCCAATTTTAAATCACAAAAGAAGCATTTGCAACCAAAAAATAAATTTTACTAGAAAAATACATTTTTGAAAGAAAAAGTTGAATTTTTAACTACAAAAGATAAATTTTCAATCATAAATGGAATCATTACATTTTCAAAAAAAGAATTTAAAAAAATGCACCGAATTGAATTTAACTAGAGAAGATGAATTTTTAAGAAAATACTTTAATTTTCAACAAAAGAGATTATCCAGATAGACGAATTTCAACAAAATAGATGAGTTTTTTAGGGAAAAGAAGATTTTTCAACTTTTAAACCACAAAAGAAGTGATTGAATCAAGAAAGATAATTTTTAATAAAAAAAGAGGCATTTTTACGAAATATTTGAATTTTCAACTAAAAAAAAAGCATTAATAACAAATAAAATCACTAGATTTTCAATCAAAACAAAGAATTACCAAAGAAAATTTTTTCAGTAAGTTGAATTTAACTAAAGAAGGCGAATAGTTCAAATTTCACCTTATAAAGGAAAAACTTTCAACCAAAAATCGAGCAGTTAGCTTTTTAAAAAAAGAAAATATATTTTTTGTAATAAAAATGTTCAAAAAACTTAAATTTAAAAAATATATATTTTAATTTACAACCAAAAATATGAATTTTCGTTTAAACAGTTCATTCCCAAATTTTGAAGGAATTATGTGATTAACGAATGACCTAAGAATTTATCATATTAAATTTTAAAATATTTTTAATTTCTCATAAAAAATATTAGTTAAGCAAATAACGTACGGTCTATTTAGACGAAAATTTTAATATATTTTTCCAACCGATTATGCATTGTTAAAAAAATTTCAAAAGTTTTAGGGCCCCTAGAGAAGAAGTTAAATTTTGCAGCAAACTCTAACTTTCATTTTTTGGATTACAGAATACAATTGTATTCTAAAAATGCAATAAATTTTTTAATTTTCCACCATTTTGTTAAAAAAGCAAGGTAGCCGCAAATTTTCGTTTCCAAATTCCCTGAATTCTCCTGATTTTTCCCTGACTAATTTTTCATTTTCCGTGACCATTTATATTTGAAGACCAAAATTTTAAGCTTGCAAAAATTTTAATATAGAATCTTTTGTAGATGGAATAAAACAATTCTCATCAAATTTGTAAATTTGACAATTTTTTTCCATCCTACCTAAATTACTTGAAAAAAGTAGAACATTAATATATTTAAACTGGAAAAGTTACTAATTTGTAACCCAAAGGTGATTAAAAGTGACAAATGTTCACTAATAACATGAATAATGTTTTTTTTTTAAATTTAATTTTGGCAAATACTTTGATTCAAAGGACCTGTAAATAATTAAAAAAGAGGTTCGAAAATCCCTTGAAATCTTAAAAATCACTTAAAACTTATAGGTTTATCAGAATCTTTATATATCTTCTGAAATTATTTACAGCAACAAAAAAATTGATTCAAATTCATGAAAATCATTATTACCCTTAAAAAGTCCTTCACCTTTTTTTAGTTCCTTGAAAATTGACGTTAAATATTTGAAAATTCCATGAAATATTTTAAATCATTTGAATATTTTGCAATACCTTGAAACTTTGTAAGCTCTTGAAACTGGCTTGAAACTGCTCTTCAAACTGCCTATTTTCGAAATCTTTTACACTACTCTTAAATATTTTAAAGTCGTTACATTTTTTTATATCCCTTGAAATATTTTTAAACTATTCAATATTTCTTTGGAATTTAAAAAATATAATAACATATTTTTAATTCTCTGCGATCTTTTGAAATATATTACAATTTTTCAGACTATGTTGGAATACTTTTTATACCGTTTTCCGTTAATATGATTTAAATTACTAGAAAGTTCCTTAGAATCTTCTTAAATTCCCTCAAATATTTTAAATCAATTGAAATTTTCAGAAATCCCTTGAAAATTTGTAAAGCTCCTAAAAAGGCCTTAGAATCTCTTTAAATGTCTTAAGTTATTTTAAATCCTATGAAATCCTGTAAAATTACTTGAATAAATTTAAAATGTTTTGGAATCATTCAAATAAACAGAAATATGTGAAATCCTTTAAAACCTTTTTAGAATCCTTTGAGCTTTTTAAATCTCTTCCATACTTCTTAAAAATTAAAAAAATATCCTAACTAATTTTTAATTTTTTAAATATTTTGCCATAAATGACCATTTTTTAGAGTATTCTGAAATTTTTTGGAAACTTGATGATAATCTGAAATCCTTAAAATTCTTCGAAATACCTTCAAATTATCGAAACTTATTAATAATACTATGGTATCATTTGAAATACCCTTAAATATTTGAAATCCTGTGAAATCTTATTAAATTACTTATCAGGATTTTTAATTCCTTGGAAATTTTTTAAATTCACTTAAATGTTTCAAATCCTTTAAAACCTTCTGTAATCCCTTGGAATTTCTTTTGAAATTCCTTCAAGCTATGAAAATATATTATGATTTCTTCAATTCTTATAAAATACCCTAAATTATTGTAAATCTTTAAAAATATTTTAAAATTCCTTGAAACTTTTTTAAATTCTTCGGGATTTAAAAAAATACCCTAATATGTTGCAAATCTTTTAATTAAAAATTAAAAATTGAAATTAAAAAAATATTTGAAATGCTTTGAAATCCCATTAAGTTACTTAAATAAATTTCAAAAACTTTCGAAATGTTTAAAAACCCTTATATATTTAAAATCTTGCAAAGCCTTTTTAAAATTTCTTGACATTTTTTTGAAGTTATTTAATATACCATGACATTTTTTCGATGGAATTCTTTAGAAACCTTATCGTACTATGAAGTCTTTGAAATTCTTCGGAATATATGAAAAAGCGAAACCTATTAAAAATTCAATAGAATTATTTAAAATATCATTAACTATTTAAAATTAACTCTTAATTACTGAAATAAATTCACCAACCGACCGGCACACAGTGGGAAAATGACTTTTTTGGTACAAAATAACGTACAGTCCACAAATATTAACCGATTTAGGAAAGACAATTGAAAAAAAAGTTTATAGGATTTTCAAGAGAGTTGCCGATCCTGATTTTTAAGTTAGGCTTCTATTTTTTTAATAAATATACAAAAATGACCAAAAAATTGCAATTTTTTCTGTTTGAAATTCCCGGTGCTTTTCAATTACATGAAAATTTTTGAAATCATATATGCTTCATGGAGTAACATTAGTTAAAGATATTCCCATATTATATAATAAGGAAAAAAGTTGTTATATACAAATTATTTGTTGGAAAAATCTTTTTTACGATTTTCAAAAATTTTATGTCTTTTAATGTTATATTGTCAAAAATTTGGATAAAAACATTATAATGATAAAGCTACCAGAGAATTATTATTGTTAATATTATAAACAAATGCATTAATGGGGCATTTTTCGATAGACAAATTCGTTTTCCTTGATGTCATTTTTTTAATTGTAAACTTTATGCTAATTTTAGAAAACTTTATAATTTTTTTATTAATATTTTGATTCCGAAAAGATCATAATTAGACTGACATAAGAAAAAACGAATTTTTCTGCCGAAATATTTCCGAATAATGCATTTTTTATTAAATTTATTTTAAAACCTTAGAAGAACAATGAACAAATTATGAATTTTTCTAAAATTATCATAAAGTTCCTCATTTAAAACGCGACATAGAAAAAAAACGAATTTTTAGGTCGACATATGGCTGATTAATGAATTTATTTCTTGAATTTGCTTATAATATTAACAATATTAATCTTAAAAAGAAATTTCTTCACCTTTGTATTATTTTCATCCAAATTTCTTTCAGTTTATGTTAAAAAAACTTAACATTGTGGAAAATCGTAGAAAGCATTCTTTACGCAAGGAATTTGTTTATAATTTTTTATTTTTTTATTATTTTATAATATTCAAATATCTTTAGCTAATTTCACTCTATGAAACTTAGGTAATTTCAATCATTTTCATGTTATTGCCGAGCACCGGGAAAGTCGAATAGAAAAAATGGCCATTATTTTCATCATGTTTGTTTATTTATAAATAAATTGAAAACCTACTTTAAAAATCAGGTTTGACAACTCTTAGAAATCTTATCAGATTAAAAAAAATTGTTGGTTAATATAAATCGATCAGTATTTGTGAGTTAAAGTATTCTGTTATCTTACGATAATTTTCTAAGCTACCCTAAAGTGTTTGATAACTTTCCTTAAATATTTTAAAAGAATTCAAGAAAATTTAGTAATAATGACTTTATCTTAAAAGTGACTAAGAGTGACAAATGTGTCAGCCCTAATTATTATTAACAGACTTTTTCTATCTTTTGTTGAAAATGGGTGACCTTTCCCTGACTTACCCCGATCAACAAAATTCCCTGACTTGTTCAGAATGTCCAGTTTTCCACAACCAGCTCTCTTAATTTCTTTGAGTCTGATACCACTCCAATGGTGTGAATTATCACTACAATCTTCAAATCAGAAGTGAGCTTATCACTTTGGAGTGGAGCGTGACATTTAGTTGGAGTGGATTTTTGACTGTATGGCTTAGAGTATCTAGTCGTTCCAAATGGTGTGACTGGTCACTCCAAATGGTGTGACTAGTTACTGAAAATTTTGTGATTGCTCGATCGAAATGGTGTGACTGGTCACTTTAAATGGCGTGGATGGTTGTTGCAACTGGCGTGACTGGTCGCTATAAATGGTGTGGCTAGTCGCTTTAAATGGTGTGGCTGATCGCTCTAAATGGTGTGGCTGGTTTCTAAAAATGGTGTGACTGGTCGCTCCAAATCGTGTGACTCGTGGCTCCAAAGGATGTGTATTGTATTGATTTAATACATTATTTTTAAAGGGGATAAACGCTACAATAATATGAAAACATTTATTGTCTTAAACAATTTTGTATTTAGTTTATAAATATAATCAATGCCTACATAATATAAAACAAATAGTGAAAGTATACTTATAATAAAACTCAGAAAATATAATAATTAAGACTAATAAACCATATCAGTTTTTTAATTTGAATACCTCTTAAAGAACTCCCAGATTCCTCATATACTTCATTTGACTCCAAGAAGTCCGACAAAGCTGCAGGAGTTTTACTAGAATAGTATTACTAGAATAGTTGGTGTAATTTCACAAAGTTGTCGCACCAGTTGCTTTGATTTCACAAAGTTGTCACACCAGTTGGTGTGACTGGCATATGGTCACTCTTATATTGCTGTGAAAAGAGCCACTGTATTTTGGTGTGAAAGAGTCACATGAACGGAAAGAGTCCAGCTGCTCACTTCAAAGGTGTGACTTAACCACTGTAATGGAGCGGATTTAGCTTGCATACCAGTCTTGCAGTGACATTTTGAATCCAAGGAATTTAGAGAGTGCTAACACGTCATAAACACTCAAGAGAGTGAGAGTGTGAAAGAGTGTTATTGGGTTTTGAGGGAAGAGATGGGGAATTGAAGGTGATAGAGAGAAAAAAGAGAGAGAGAGAGAAAGAGACAGAAAGTTGGAATTGGGTCTGGAAGGTGAGGAGAGGAGAGGAGACAAACGCGAGAGAGAGCCAACTCGTAATAATCTCCGCTAATTTAGCTTCTGGAATACGGTAACTGTATCGTTAATATTCTCGACCCGGTTAATAATGGATGTTGATGCGCCATTTGGGCCGATGAGATTTCGGGGTGGAGAGTTCGAGGTTGAAGTGGACCACGACCGACCGGGCGACGCAACCAGGGTCGGACATTCGAGGATACGCGAGTCTAGACCCTGCTAACGCTCGTTCGTTCATAAATATTAGATCGACGATCGTTCTACAACGAGTTCATAGCGGGACATGTTTTCACATCCTTGAATAATATCAAAAAGAATCATAACGATGGTAGTATTACTTGTAATTTCATCCGTCCTCAATTGGGTAAAAACAACTTTTTTATACTTAAATGAGTATACAAAGAATTTAAGGCTTAAATTTTTGGACGTATGGAAATAGAGGATAACAAAAAATAGCCAAGTAGGTGCCTATCTCATAAATTTTTAATGAAAAAGATCTTCTCCTTTTGCTCCGCTGGGAATCGAACCACAAAACTGCCATTTTCCAATGGTCAATTCCTTGAAGAAAATCCTCCTCGTTTAATTTCCTTTCCTTAATTCCTTAGCTAACATTTCTCCTCCTGAGTCTTTTCTTCTTTTCTCCTACACGCCGTTATTTCTAGTTATTTCGATTACTTCCCCTCCCTTATGCTTACTGCTATACCTTACCCTGCGTAATTACCCCTCTCCTAAGTAACCCTTACTTTATCCTATTTACCCTCCACTTACTTCCCTTGACTTCCTCTACTATCCCTACTATATTCTCCTCTCAGTTCTCCTACTTCAGGGCCCCTCATTTCCTCTTCCGTCATTTCCTACAGGTTCTCTGACCTCATTTTATCTCTCTAGCACTTTCCTAATTTCTCCTTATTCCCCCTATTTTTCCATTCCTCATTTCCCATCACCATCCCGACTTTCCCTCCGCTCACTGCCACTACTTACAGTCCACTATTTTACCATCATTTTCCTCTACTTCCAATCTCTTATGTCCCATCAGTTCCTATATTATCCCTCTCCTAATTTACCATAATTTTCCCTACTTCCACTCTATTTATTCACTTTAACTTACCCTAATTTCCTGTCACCTCATTCCCCCCTACTTCCCCTCTCTTCACTTCCACTACTTACTTTGGCCTGACTTCTTATATTTAACTCTACTTTCCCTCACCTTACTTCCCCTACATACCCACCACTCATTTTCTGTCACTCCCACTACTTCCCATCCCTCATTAGCCTTCACCTCTCCTCATTCTGTTTAATACCAAACCCTTCATTTCGGATCAGTTCCCCTCCTTAGAAAAAAGAATGACAGACAGACAGACACCCGGCCGAAAATTAAAGGGTTTCTGCCTGGAGCTACGAAATCTTAAAAAGTAGGGCATTTTTATATGACAAATAAGTCTATAATTTGTTTAATAACTTTTTTAAGGTCTAAGATATGCCTTGGAAACTTTCAAAATAACCTAAAGTATCTGAAATGCTTTGAAATCCAATTAAATTACTAAAATAAATTTGACCTGCCTCGAAATTTCTTAAAATACCCTAAAGCATTTAAAATCCTTTGAAATCTTTTGAACTCTTCAAATTTGGTTAAACCCCTGAAAATTGCTTGGAATTCTGTTAAATACATTAAAAACTGTAAAATCTTTTTAAAAACTTTTAAGACATTGCAATTCTGGCAACCTCTTTAAAATTTCTCGCATGTTTTAAAAATAAAATGGAATATTTAAAATCCTGTGAAATACCTTCATATCATTGGAATAGTGATACAGACAAAGAATGAATTTCTAAGAAAGTAGTTGAATTCTCTACCAAAGAACATTTTTATCTAAGAAAGATGAAATTTTTACTAAAGTTGGTGAATTTTTATTTAAACACGAGACTTAAAAAAAAGTTGAGCCTTCATTTAGAAAAGATTTCAGTTCATTTCTCAACGCCAAAATATAAATTTTAAACAAAAAGTAAATTTTTAACGGAATAGTTTCATTTAAAAAAAAAAGAGTTGGAATTTCGTCTTAAAAGATATCAATTAACTTTTTTACACAAAAATAGGAATTAGAAAAAATAGTTTTTTTAGGAAATAGTTCACTTTTTAACCAAATAATTGCATTTTTTCCAGAAAGATGCAATATTTGTCTAAAAAAGATCAACTTTTAAATCAAAAAGACAAATTTTCAGAAAAAGCCGTTTGAGTTTCAGCCAATTTTATTGCCTCTTCAATCAATAAAGATAAATTCTCACACGAGAATGTAAAAGTTGATATTTCACTAAAAAAGATTGTTCATTCAAGAAAGAAGCAATTTTGTTGAAGCAAATTGTTGACTTTTCAAGAATGGAAAAACTATTCTTCCACTAAACATTTGAATTTTTAACCAAAAATGATTAAATTTCTACTAAAAGAGATGAATTCTCAAACCAAAAACAAAAATTTTTTAATAAGATTCTTTAGTCAAAAATGAAAAAATTGTATGCCGAATTTCCAATTTTTAACCCAGAAAACAATTTTTCCAACAAATTTTCCAAAATTATGTCTGTTTAAGAAAGTTATTAAATTTTCAACCAAATAATAAGATTTATAACTAAAAAGATAATCTTTATGCGAAAGTTTTTACGAATTTGAAAAAATGACTTACATACGTGAAGGTCCCCCCACACACACAATGTGGGAAAAAAAGTCCGTGCACAAATTGATTTTCAGAGGACAATTATTGTCCGATTTTTACTTTTATTAAATAAAAGCTAATAAAATTTCGCATCCAACTTCCATGGTCAATTAAAAAAATTTGTTTATTTTTTGGTTCATTTAATAACAAAAATGAAAAAATTTGGAATTTTGAAGTAAACCGGTTTTTGTATAATGCTTTAACTTAATCAGAAATACCTAAAAAACTGAAAGCAACATTCTAAAAAATATGTCCAATATTAATGCAAATGCTAAAAAGTTTATTGAATTTTTTATAAACAAATAAGTGAATGAAAATGGTTTCGTGGGGATTGTCGGCGTTTCGTTGTTTGACTAGCACTAAATTTGGAGAATTTATGGACAAAAAGAGGTTTTTAGTTGAATTAATAAAAGTTAATAAAGCATTTGTTCTTTTAAAAGCAATTTTTATGAACTTATATCCATATCAGGTATTTTTGGTGAAATAAATAAAATTTTCTCTATGGAATCGATCACATATTACTTGAAAATAAAACCTAAGTATAATATTTGGCAAATAAATAAAAATTAATTATGTTTTAAAGCACCTTAATAAACAAATGCACTATTTGGCTATTTCTGGAAGTACAAACTTGATTTTTTCACGCAATTAACTGTTAATAACTAACTTCTACATGTTTAAGAACATTTTCATGACAGATAACAATTTATTATTGTAAACTCTTTTTTTCACGAAATTAATAGTCAGTTATCAATCATTTCTTGCTATGAATCGATCAAATTTGATCATTTTTTAACCAAACTTAATTAAAAAATGAATTATTTGGCTCTTTTTCAGTATTTAAACTTGTTTGTTGTTTATTTAATCAACTGTTAATAACATATTTAAAAAAATTTAACTCTCATCATTTTATTACCACTGAATCCATTCATTTTATGGTAGTAGTTATTTTGAAAATAAACCGATTAATTTCCTTAACCGAAAAAGAAAGTCAAGTAGTAATTAGTTTTCTTCAATAAAGCATCCATTTTTATCTACTTATTGCAAGGAATTATTGCTGAGTAATTTTAAATATATGTCACAAGAAAAAAATTTGTTTTAAGATGCATAAGCCCAGAAAAATTGTTTACGACAATTTCATTAAAAATAAAAATAGCGGATCGTTAACGAAGTATTAAAAAAGTTAACAAATTTGTAAATACTAACAGTTTATTGCGCAAACAAAACAAGTTTAAATTCTGAAAAATAGACAATTAATGAATTTGTTAATTAAGTTTGGTTACACAATTATCAAATGTTATCTATTCACAGCAAAAAATCATTGTAAAATAAATGGCTGATAATTCCGTGAAAAAGGTGGAATTTTATTTATAAGTACATAAAGATAAAAATTTGTTTAAACAATTATTGTTTACAATAATAAATTGTGTAATGTCATCAAAATGTCCTTAAAAATTTCTAAGTTAGTTATTTATTTGGTGACCAAATATGATACCTGATATGGATATTTGTTTATAAAAATTGCTTTTAAAATAACAAATTTTTTAAGAACTTTTATTATGTCAACTAAATAACTCCTTTTTGTCCATGAATTGTTAAAACTTATTGCTATTAAATAGACCAATCGCCGCGAATCTCCACGTAACCATTTTCATTCACGTATTTGCTTAAAACAAATTCAATACATTTTTTAACATTCCATTGCTATTGGATATCTTTCTTCTATAGTATCTTTCAGTTTTCTAGGTGTTTTTGGCTGAATGAAAGTATTTTTTTAACACAGGTATACTTCAAAAGTCCACATTTTTTATTTCATTTCTTTTATTAAATAAACAAAAAAATTTCTGAAAACCAATTTTTCCATGGACGCTGTTTTGCCCCATGTGCCCTCTACCGTAAAAAATCGTAAAAAAGTGTCCAATAATGAAGTTAATGTGAAGAATTCCGGAAACTAAAACCAAGAATCTAACGAACAAATTTCGACAACCAACAGAAATTGTTCCCATTGCAATCTGAAAAAAAACTTCCCTATTCGTTTTCCCTTTGAACAAAAATAAAAAAAGACGAAAGAGAAATGAGAAATGAGAAGACAACCAACCAAATTCCCTTCCTTCTCTTTTTTATTTTTATTATCATCAAATAACAACAAAAAACATTTGATAAAAATAATGACCATCGTTTCGGCACACATAGAGCACCCTTCCCAAGGCAAAAAATAAAATACAAATAAGATAAAATGTTTAGCCGGCAGGAGCAGAACCGAAACCACGATGCTCTCTCCCTGACAATTAAGAATCCAAATAATAATAATAATTGATAATAATAAAAATAAAAAAGACGAAAGAAATAAAGAAGCGAAAGAAGGGGATTTGGTTGGTTCTTTTCTCATTTTGCGTTCCTCTTTCTTTTTTTGTCCAAAGGGAAAGCGAATTATTTTATTTTTTAGGGGGGAGGGCGGATCCTAAAAAAATTCTTGGGGTTGGTGGGGAGAATGAAAATCAGAAAGATGTGACTTGTATTTATAAAGAGTATGAAAAATTTCCCAGTGATGAAGCTCTGTGAGTGGGTGCCTACCCCCCCCCCCTGGAAGCACCACTGCGTAATTTAAGTACGCTCCCTAATTTGTAAAACACTAATGACGTCGAAATCTCCGTATTTTTTACTCCTTCGATTATCCCTAGTATTACAGGAGCGACTTCCAGGAAAAAACACTAATTGAACGAAAATCAGTAATTGTAAAATGACACGTAGGCATGTGAAGGCAGGTACGTGCTCGAAGCCAGAATTACCAGATTTAACGATACGTGCTCGCATAAAAACTTCTCGTAGATTGTAGGACGCAGCGATAGCCACGAAGTGTCTTTTTATCGAATGAGCGTAATCCCCTGCAGTTTTATTGGTCGGTGGTGAGACCTTCTCACCCCTTCGGTTGTATCGGACTCGACTCGGCAGTTCTTCTGCTTCAGTTTTTTTACCGATTTTTTCCCAGACAGTCCCGGAGGACCAAATTCGAGATACGAATCTGACAATATATGGAGACGTCAGTTTAAAGGACGTAAAGCGAGTGAGAGGTGAGACTTTATGGTATATGGTCGCCAAGGACCAAGTGCCACCTCCGGCGATCCATAAGCGTGATCTACCACCGACACCTCCACCCTTGATATTTGTTTCCCCACCCCATAGGTTTCATAATAAGGGTCGAGATTTAGAACAAAATATGAGTCGTCCCATGAGGGTAGGCCAAGATTTTTATTTTAGACTATAAATGGTCATGGGAGCGTGTATGGAAATCCATATGTCTGAATATTTAACGACTTCAAAGTTTTTTGTAGCTATGGACTTAATACTTTTGTAAAAAACTATAAACAATCCAAGTGTCTAAAAAGACACCTCCGGAATCGTTTTCCACATATCTAGATAGGCCTACTTTGTGGTTTTAAGAAACATTTTTTAATAAATTCTTTAATCAAACTGAAGGCACCTTTTGATTCCTTTTAGAAATAGCTATATGTGGTTTTTTAAACAGTGTTTTCATTTTTAAAATAAGTAAGCTGTTTTCTTTGACAATGTTTGTTTGTTAAAGCAATGTTTTTTTTATTTAAAAAGAACTTTTTGCGGATTATACTTATAAAAAATTTACTTTCAAAATTGCAAACAGATTTGTAGAGAATTTTTTCCCTGAAAAAATGTTCCCTGTAAAACAAGCAACGATCTTTTGAACATTGTTAAGTAGCGATAGTAAGAAACAATTAAATTGCAAAAAACATTATTAAAATACAATTTTTGGTAAATTCAAAAATTTCTTTTTATTAAAAAGTAATAGTTTTTATTTGAAACTATTTTGAAAAAATATTTAAAAGAATTATTTGGGCAATTGTAAAATTGTATTGAATGTTTTACATTTCCTACTTTGAAACGCTGTCAAAATTTCCCGACTTTTACCCGATTCTCCACTGACCATTTTCTACTTTCGGTGACAAATAATATTAGCAAAACAAGAGTTTCAATCTTGTAACATTTTTACCATGAAATTTGTATAAGTAAAGTAAAACTATTTAAAAATTATTTCGAACAAAAAGATCAATTTTTTAACAAAATAGTTGAATTTTCCACAAGAGCGTAAATTTTAAAATCAAATGAAAGCGATAAACTTTCTGTAAAGAGTTTGAGGTTTTAAACCGAAAATATGAGTTTTTAACAAAGAAGTTGATTTTTATCCAAAAAGTTTCGTTCTCAACAAAAAGAAAAAATTTGAACCGAATAAGATTAGTTAACTATATTAAAAAACGATTTTTTAATTTAAAAAGATAGATTCGCAACAATTTTTCAATCATTTTTTTCGTGAAAATTTCAACCAAATTTTTTTAAAATTTCTTTTAATTTTTGAAAAAGAGATATTTTTTAACAAAAAAAAACGATTTTTGAACCAAAGAATTGAATTTTTGATCATGAAATTAAGAAGTCGGATTTTTAAGAAAATATTCGAAAACTGAACCAAAGAATTTTAATTTACAACCGAACTTTTGCTTTCTTATTTTTTAAAGCTGAAGTTTCGACTCGAACAGATGAAGTTAAAAACAAAAAAGATGAATTCAAAAAATATGTCAATTTTCAAATAAACATTTGAATTTTTATTTTAAAGAAAGATAAAGTTTCTATTAGAACAGATGGATTCTCAAACAAAAAAAAACGACTTAAACAAAAGTTGAATTTTCATCAAAGAAAGATTTCAGTTACATTTTTAAGACCAAACTATGAATTTTGAACAAAAATTAAATTTTTTGTCAAAATAGCCGAATTTTAAACGTAAAATATGACTTTTTGAGAAAATTCTTAAGTGGCCAATCATTGTACCGATTGTCCTATTTTCTTTGAATTTTCTAAATTTTGCGAGCTTCGTTCAAATTTTTTTACATCTTTGTTATATCACTGAAGATATTTCGCTGAAATTTTATGAAATCGCATAATATATAATGTTAAATAATTTTATGAGAATGAAAATAAATTTGAAATTTTCCAATTGTTATATTTTTCGCACATCCTAATATCAAATTCTTGTTAGTAACTTATTTGACTTGTATTTTTATTTCAATTTAATTTTTTTGCAGTTTCTTTCTTCTGACGATTATATTTTTAGTTAAAAATTTTATTACTTGTTTCACTATACAACAGTTTTTTTAAAAAGGACATAATTTTCGGGTGAAAATTCGGCTATTTTCACACAAAATTAACTTTTTGTTAAACATTTATAGTTTGTTTGTCAACATTTAACTGAAATCTTTCCGGGTTGAAAATTCAACTAATTTTTTAAGTTTACTCTATTATGTTTGGAAATTCATCTGTTCTTGTGGAAAAGCTTTCTTTAAAACAAAAATAAAAATCCCACTATTCGGTTAAAAATTAAACTATTTTTATTAATTCGCTTTTTTGTTTCTATATTCATATATATTAGTAAAATATTTATTTTTTTACTAAAAATGCAACTGCTTGGTTACAAATTAATCAATTCAACTCTTTAGTTAAAACTTCGTTTTTTGTTTATTATAAAGTAATTTTTGTAACTAATTTTTTTTTAATTTAAAAAACAACAAAAATTTTCACTAACTACTTTGTTAAAAAAAATTAATTGAAGATTCATGATTTAACTTAAAACTGCAACTTTACAATTTTCTGTTAAAAACCTATTTTTTTTAGTTCAAAAAATAGTTTGTTGGTAGATAATTAATGTTATCGGTTAAAAATGTTGTCTTTTTAGTTAAAAATTCAACTGCTTGGGTAAAAATCAACTTCTTTGTTAAAGATTCATATTTTTTATTTGAAAATTTAACCTCTTTACAGAAAATTCGTCTTTTGCATTTGAATTGAAAATTTACTTTTTCTGGAATAATCAACTTTTTGAATTGAAGATTCAACTATCTTACAAAATTAGCTTGAAAATTCACTTTTGTAGTTTGAAATTTCAAGAATTTATTTTAAAGTTAAATTATTTGGTTAAAAACCTCATTTTTATGTGAAAAACTATACTATTTGGTTTATGTTCTTGGTTGGTCAAAATAAATGATAAATTGTTTCATTCTGTTTATAAAAATTCTATTGTAAACATTGTACAAGATTAAAACTCTTGTATGTAAATATTAATGGTCAGAGTATATGGAACATTGGTGAGGGAAGGGTTAGGAAATTCAAAAGTTTCAAGAGTTCAAAAATGAATACAAAAATTGAGACTCTGTTAACTTAAATTTTACAGTTGCTAAATTAGTTTTTCAAGGTAATTTTTTGAAGCAGTTTAAAATAAAAAGACATTATTTTTAATTAAAAGAAAATTTAAAACTTACCAAAAAAGTTAATTTTAAGTTTTTTTTAACTGAAAAAATGGTTAGTTTGTTTTTTTGTGAAAATTTTTGCAGGGAAAAAATTTTCTAAAACTCTGCTTGCAATTTTGAATGTAAATTATTCTATCACTAAAATAAGTAAAAAGCATATTTAATTAATGAGACCAATCATGGGGACGTGGCCAACCATTGTACCGATACACCTACCCCTATTCAATTCTGAAAAACTGATGAAATATTTCAAACCAATTTTTCCAAGAGTTCGAAAAAAGAGAAATCTATAAGAAGAAAGCGTGCGGGAAGATCCCGGGATTGTAAAGATTGGCCTATTGAAAAGATTGGCCTATGGCTCGTGCTGCATGCCGTGGACAGTGATAAAATATTCAGGGTGTGCTCGAGGGACTATATTTCACGTAGGAAATCGGTCGGTTGATTTTTATAATACTGGTCAAATATAGCCTGGGGAGAGCCGGCAAGTACGTCGCCTCTAGCATAACCGTCTACCGTCACACAAAGGGCCGTGGCATAACAAATAGATGTATAAAGGGTCAATAAAGGCCTCTCGCGGTGGTGGGAGGCCGCTCCCCGAGGCACCCGGGGAATAAATCTGAACTCGCTTTCGTTCTCGTCGGCTTCGGCATCGCAGCGGGACGCGAGCCTCAAAATCAAGGGTTGACGACGGCCTTCCAGATCGCGAGGGTGGCTACCGTCGTCCTTTCTACATCCCTTTTCTCGTATGCCGCTATCCCCACCAAATACACGGATGGAAGATTCAGTTCCGGCTAATATTTTATCGACATTGCATATTTCAATTCGCAAATTTATATGCAATCATGAAAAGTCTATCGTTTTTAGAAAAAATTCAGCGGGATGGTTTTTTGAAGCTTTCCACCCGGGGTAATTGTCAGCGAGTTTGATGAGCTACTTGGGTTAGTGAGGTATTTTGGGACTAGGAGGTTTAAGTAATTATCAAACGTATTAATCAATTTTTTCGTGAATAAAATACGAAATTTAATGACTTATTAGTTTTTTAATTGAGTACTTTCATATTACGTCACACTCAGTCGGTAACATCAAAATCTCTAAGGTTTGGAGGACTGAAAATCATTGCTTAAATAGGAGTTCGACTAAAATTCATTTATTTAGACTAAAAGAAGTCCAAAAGCGTGAGCTATCTTTGCTTTTGAGATAGAAAGTCAATTTCTTTCATTATTTTTGGAAATTGCGAAATTGTGCGAATGGGCAATCTATCACAACAAATTATAATGTACCGTAATTGAGGTCATAACCTCAATTTCCGGCGATTTATGTAATAATACTTTTCGATAATAAGAACTTTTAAGTAGTTTAATATCCAAAAGAGATATATCAAAGAGACTTGAAATTATTTTAAAAGCCTTAAAGTGATTTTTTAAATTTTAAACAGATTTTTAATGATTTGGAAGAATTTCCAAGGGATTGAAAAAATAATAAAGAAAAAATTAATGGTTTTTTTAAAATGTCAAAGATTTGATAAACAATCCAAAAAATGTATACGGATTTTGGAAAAGAGTTTATAAGATTTTAAGGCAGTTTAAGTGATTTTTAAGAATTTCTAGCGCGATAATAAAAAGTTATTTAAAAAAATTCAAAGAATCTGAAGAGATTTCAAGGATTGTAAAAAATTTAAGTTAGTTAAGGGCATGTGACACAGTGGAATTCCTACATTACCGACCTCATTTTTCCATTGCTCAAAACTTTTTTTTGGACCA
>JAWWLR010000166.1:29531750-29544203 GCA_035041075.1 Acraspis erinacei | reverse complement strand
CGGTAATGTAGGAATTCCACTGTGTCACATGCCCTTAAGGAATTTAATAAAATGTAAAAGATGTTAATTAATTTTAGACAATTTCGAAAAATTTGAAATGGTTTTAAAGAAGTTGAAGGGATTTCAAAAAATGCAGAGCAATTTAAGAATTTTAAAGAAATCTTACAGGATTTCTAAAAAGAATCAGTCTTCGATCATTTTTATTTTCAGCTTGTACCTTTCTCTCACGTCAACTTTCAAGGTGAAAATATAATGACTTAACATCTTTGACAAACACACTTTAACGCACTATCAAAATTTCAAAATTGTCAACAATAACTATCACAGAAAAGCAACTGAAAGTCATCACGGCACATTATTCTTTTTCTTCATGAATTTTCCAAATAACACACTTTCCAAAATGCCAAAAATAATTAAAAAATGGCTTTTCTATCTGAAAAGCAAATCGATATCACGATTTTTCACTATGTAAACATATAAGCGTTTACTTTTACAAGAGTGTCAAATTTTAAAATTAATCTATTCTTAATTTTTTTAACAGTTCTTTTAATTAAACAGTTTTAAATAAAGTTCAATGTACACACTATGTGCAAGAAGTCCATAGCCTAAAATTTTTCAAATTTCGGAAAACAGATATTTTTTTATTTTGTCCCCCTCCCCTATTTACAAGGAGAAACTAAGCAGATATTTTTTCTTTTGTATCTACAACAGGCATTTAAAAAAAAGATTAATCGTTTGGAAAATAGTTTAATTTTTTATAAGAATCTGAATTTTCAACCAAGAAAAAAAAGACAAAAAAAATACCAATTTTCAGTCAGTTTAATTTTTAAGTAAAAACTACTAATTTTTAACCATACATGAAATAGGTAAACTTATATCTAAAAAACTTAGTTTTAAACCAAAAGTGTGGATTTTCATCATAATAAATAATTTGATGTTAATTATTTTCGCCTACTCGTCTAAAATAAATATTTTTGTAACATTGATTTTTAATTCTAAAGAGTTAAAAAAATTTTGGAAGCTCCGCTTGGATCCAAACCCATGCCCTTCAGATCTCCGGTTTGATGCTCTTACCCACTAAGCTACATTCGAAAGTTTTATATTTTCTGATGCCATGGTTTTAAGCAGATAAAATGTATTAAATAATTTGACGTTAATTGTTCTTGTTTACTTTTCTAAAATCAATATCTAAAGGACCAACACTCTCATTTTTAATAAAATAACTAAATTTTAAAACAGGACGAGTAATTTTTTATCAAAAAAGGAATAATTGTTTAGAAGACAGATCTTCAAGCCAAGAGATAATAATCTCATTGAAAAAAAATAATTATTAAAAAAATAGTTACACCGTTAAGCGAATAGTTGAATCACCAGAAAAAAAGATTAATTCTCGACAACAAATTAAAAAATGAATATTTAAACAACAAAATATTTGTATTTTAAATCAAACACAGATAAATCCCAGAAAAAATCTCAATTTTCAACCAATAAGTTGAATTCTTAACCCAACCACCTTAGTTTTTAAACCAGCAAATGCAGCTTTAATCAAGTAAATCAATTTTCAACAAAAAAGTGAAATTTCAAACCAATACTACCATTTTTAATAAAACACTGTTGTTTTTAACCAAATAATAAAATTTTGTCACATGAAGCTTAATTGTCTAACAAAAAAAAAAGAATTTTCAATAAAATAAATTAATTTTCAAGCAATATTTTTTACTTTAAAACCATCAAGAGAAAATATCTCAAAAACAGCGCAAAATTATAAGTCCTGAAGCAATGTAGAATTTTTTTTTAACAATTATCAATTGCTATTGGCCGACAATACAAAGCTATTATAAAATAATAGAATGCTAATACCTTAGTAAAATTCAATTTTTTGTTAAAGAATTCATTGAATGATAAATTTGTTTAGAAATCTTTGTTAACAGTGAAAATTGTTGATTTTTATGTAAGCTTTCTTAAGACTGGAATTCTTCATTTATACATTATTACATTGAAAACCCCAAAGTTTTTAACACTAAAAATAGGTTGAGAGTACATTTCTTAATAAAATTTGTTGCTCCATCGATTCTGGGTATTTCGAAATAAATTAAAGTATTTCTTAAAAAACCGGTAATCTGTCTAACAGTTAAAATTTTGAAAAATGATGAAACATGAAAAATCCAAAAATTACACTTTTTCTGCCAGGTATGCAAAATACTTTAAAAGATGATTAGAAAAAAATTGTGCATTTGAAAAATATCTACAAATTTGTTATAAATCTCTTTTTGATAGTATGCGTAGTTTTCGATTTAATTTTGAAAAACGTCATTAACAGTAAAAATAAGTCTGCCCCCTGAGTGGGCAAATTCTTGTTACAACTTTTGACTTTTAACTTTTTCTGCGTTTCATGTGGGGGGTTTCAAAAAATGTAGTTTTTCTATTTTTTAATGCTATTTTTTAGATTAAAACCATAAATAGAACTACCAAAAAATGGTTCGTGACAAATTAATTAATTTTTACATTCTCATAAAGAAGGTCAGCAAAATTTGATCTAGCTAATTTTTGTCAAATGTGCACGTTTTGAGACCCCCTGAATCCGATAAAAACAAGTTTTTACGAATGTGTTTGTCTGTATGTATGTCTGTCGTTATGTATGTATGTATGTATATATGTGGGCACGATAACTTTTGAAAAAATTAATCCAGTAGATTGGCCTTTGGTACAATCTTTTATTGTCCTAAACTAAAGGTCATGTTTCTTAGCCAGCCATTTTGCATACTAATAAAAAAAACAGCGCATTTTGGATATTTTTGAACCATTTTTTTCAAAATTCAGAAATTCTCTGTGCGGAAATTCATAGTATTCAAAAATACGAAAAAGTTATCCTAATGCCTTTTTTCACCAAACAAAAAATTACCAGAGTTATAGCATTTACAAAATTTCAGAAAACGCACGAGAGGTAACAGTTAAACCAAATAACGCGCGATCTGAAGAAAGGCAAGACAATAAAAACGTTGATTTTTGAATGCCCTACAAGATTATAATAACAACTTTTGGACTTTTCTTGAAAAAAACGAAAATTCAAATTTTGACAGCATAGAAAATAATGGAAAATCCAAAAATTAAATTTTTTCAATAACAAAGGTTTCAATGACAAAGTCGAAGGAGCTTTAACGAAAGAGAATTCACGATCACCAAATGACTGCTGTCGATGCGTTGAACCTTAGTTTTAAAAAGTATATGCACAACTGTGGGGAATATATAAAGACCGAGCGAGTAGCGTGAGGTAAATACATTATCGAGCACGAAGCGCGAGATAAATATACTATCGAGCGCGAAGCGCGAGAACGAACAACCGCGAACCCTGGGTGTGCTCAAACTTGCGAGCCGCGCGAGCAGCGCGCGGTGAGAATGTGCCTGCGCAGCGGGCAGATTTTTTCAATTTATTTCCATCTCAAAAGAAGTTTAACTTCAAAAATATAAATTTAACCATATACTTTTTTTGTCTAACTTTGAAAGAGAGGAGTTCCAGATCAAGAAAAAACGCTTTCATAATTTCATGATTTTATTATCTTTCATTATTATAAAATAACTCTCTAATAATAAGTTAATAAATCTATTGGACTTTTGTTCTTTCCCAGGCATAAAACTCTTTTAATTTCGATCAGGTGTCCATTCGGCTGCACAACGCAATTTCTCTCCCGCGAGGGTAAGTGAGAGGATATAAGGGGTTGAGAAACAGAAGATGTGATAGTAGGGAATAGGAAATGGAGAATAGCAAGTAGAAAAATTGAGATATCAGGCGAGGAGAAATCGAGGGGTTTGTGATAGTAGGGTACAGATAGGCCGTATTAGATGGTATCTTTAGGACAGCCCTCAAATATGGCTAAAGCGACGATATGGATGGATAGTTCGACCACATGTATGGATCTTTCGACAATATAGAAGGACTGACTGGCTCTCTAAGTTTAGACCATTTAAATTTGACCATCCATTTTTCTCCGTGCAGTTGAATTATAGATTGGGAAATAGGGAAAGTGTGGTGAGTTGAGGGTTGGAGAAGTAGGGGAGTGATAATAGGGGAGAGAACTAGGTAATGGAAGTAGGGGCAGTGACGGGATGTAAGAGGTGCAGAAGTAGAGGGAGTAACAGTAGGGGAAACGCGGAGTAGAAATACGGGAGAGGAGAATAAGAAATGTATGGTAGGGTTGGGAAGGGCCTATAAATGCTAGTATGGGAGAAGAAATAGGTAGTTGGTTAAACGGAGAGAGAGAAACGGGATGATACAGATTAGGAAAAAGAAGGTTGAGGGGCGGAGGAGAGAAGAGTAAGCCTCGACTGGCGGGGATGAATTGAAAGCATTGAATACGATAGGATATGATAGGAGATCGGTGATAAGAGAGATAGGTGAAGTGATAGGGGAAGAGAAGATTTTTCAACGACTTAATTAACGTCTTAATAGCATACGAAACTCTTTTATGTAGGCACACGGCACCTAGTTTGTTTAATTCTTCTCTCCTTATTACTGCATACCTACGCAATATTGGTAGTTGGATTAATTTACATATGATAATAGTCGTATATCGTCACATTAAAAGGGATTAACTTTTGCTTAAACTTCTGAACTGAAGATTAACATCAGTTTGTAGGGTTCCTTAGTCCCAGGTAGACAGCCCCAGGTAGAAAGAAAGTAGTTTCGCTAGGGAATTTATGCGTCCGTCCATTGCACTTGTTTTCTTTGATGGAAAGGAGAGTGATTGTGAGTAGTGGAAAAGTAGGGGAGACGAAGAGATGAAAGGAGAAATAGCGGAGGAGAAATACGGAAAAGGGAGAAGAAGTGAGAGGGTCGTAAAAAGAGGGTGTACGGGATGTATAGAGGAGGTAATAGATGGCTCATTGAGGCTAAGTTGGGGAGAAAAGAAGATAGTTGGTAAGTACGGGGAGGGAGGAAGATTCGGAAAAAGTAGGTGGATGTGTAAATGGTGATGAGTAAAGCGCAAATCGATGGTATGATAAGATACGTGAGTGGATATAAGAGGAAATAATAGAATATCGGAGAAGTGCGGAGAATGAGAATTGTATGGTCAATAAGGATCGTTCCTTTCATGTCGCGAGCGCAAAGTAGAATCTTAGGTAGGGACGATGCGTATGAGTACGGGAAGGTACGAAATGGGAAGTGGCGAAAGGGATGATATAAAAAATAGCAGTTAAAATAAAGGAGGCGGCTAAGAAGTAAAGGAAGTGTAAATAGGGGACGAGAGGGGAAGTAGTGACGTGGAATGTCGTGCAGTAAGAGGAGTGTTTAGGGCACAAATAAAGAAGGGAGGGACTATTAATCCTAGTATATGAAGGAAGTAGGTAGCAGGAAAGTAAGAGAAGGAAGGAAAGAGAGATATCAGATTACGGAAAAGTAGTAGAAGGTTTGGCACGGAGGAGATGATGAAATATTATCAGATAGGGCAGAATAGGATAACAGATCAGAGAAAAAGGGGACAGTGTGTAATAATAAGGGAAGAGCAAATATTTGAACCACTTAATTTACCATTTTTTCCTGTTATTACCACACACCTAGGTGGTATTAGTGGCTGGATTATTTTATAAATATTTGTGGGATGTCGCCATATTACAAGCGATCCTTTGGTGAGTAAGGATCATTTCTTTTATCTTGCGAAAGCAAAGTCGAATGTTAAGTGCAGACGATGCTTATAGGTGAATGTCTGCAGTCTCGGTATTCCCGGTAGCCGCAGATAATGACGCGATATTATGCATAGGATATTCGGTGCACATCCGCGGGCGTATTATCCTCGTTGATTTATCGTTGTCTTCATTATTAGGAATGCACACGCGCCGCTTGGCCATTATGCCAGCGGACCGGTCCCCGCGTCTGACCAACCGTCCGTCAGTTCTCCAGTACCGGTTTGTACAATACAATGTGGATATATACGGGTGGCATACCAGAGGCCATTGAGACTCACCTACGTACGTCGACTAGATATAGATGGACAATTAGCTACCGTCACCGTCTATAATTCCTCCTAGATTAGTAGTCTCATCGCTCCGGCTCTAAACCCTAACTAGTAACTAGGTCTCCTCACCAATTCTAATCAAGAAATTGATACTGCCGTACTTTTAAGAAAAGGGACTTTCACAGAAAAGACTGAGGTTTCTATTATAACCAATATTTGGATTATAAGAAGCTGCAACAAAAAGAAACCCTTTTGATGAACAGAAGCCTAAACGATGAGTTTTTTCCAAAGGAGGTTTAAGCTGGATCTTCCGAAAGAACCAAATTGTAGTCATAACTTGCAAACAGAAAGGCGTATTCCTATGCTGGGAACTTTTGATTTTAGTCGTTGGTCGATGACACTAAATCGATGTGCATAAATCCCTAACCTACCAATCCCATTTTGCAAGCTGTTGGTTTGTGAATGCGCCTTCATGTTGTTGTGTTCAAGTCTTCTCCCTAGGAACCCTGTTGGGTCTCCACAGGTATCTTTTGGAGTTAAAGTTCTAAAGGATACCAAATTTATTTAAGCATCAACTGTAGTGAATCCTCAGTATTTTCTGTGATCTACAAACGTGCTTTATGACGAGACGATAATCACTCTTTTCTATACTGTTTCCTCTCGGTTCCGCTAACTTCCCGCTATAAAAATGATCGTTGCATCAACTGTTTTTGTTTAATGTCTACCGTCTCAAAAAACAAAGGATTGCTATAGAGCACCGAGGAGTCTCGGTTTTAAGGTGGACGATTTCAAGTTTCCAGTTTTTCCCTGTGAAGTTTTTTCAGTGTTCCAGGTCAAATGAAAGTAAAATATTCATATTTGCAGCTAAACGGAAACATTAATTTTAATTCACGACGTTCATTCTAAGCATCCTTTAACACAACAACGCAAAAAATTGTAGATTAAATGATTTTTGAAACAAATACTTAAATTTTCAAATAAGAAATAATAATTTTTAACAAAACATGAAACGGTTAAAGCTTTTAGACGAAAAAATTAATTTTTAACAAATAAAAAACAAATTTTCAAGAAAATAGTTCAATTTTCAACCTAGCTGATAAATTTTTAACTAAAATGATGAATCTCGAACTGCAATAGTTCAGCTTTAAACCAAAAAGATAAATTTTCAACTAAAGTAATGAATCTTCAAATGTAATAGTTGAATTTTCAACAAAAAAGAATTAATTTTCAATAAAAAAGATATATTGTCAACCAAAATACAAATAATTAAGTTTTAAGTTTTAGGTTACAAAAACTAATGTTCAACCGAACAGATGCATTTTCAACTAAAATTAGGGAATACTCAATTGGAATACGTTACATTTTTAGTTAAAAAATTACTTTAATAAAAAAAACTAACATTCCACACAATAAAATAACTCTAAAAAATGGTTACATTGTCAAACAAAGTGATGAATTTCTATCTAAAATTGTACATTTTTAACTGGAATAATTGACTTTTAAATAAAAAATATCAATTTTCCACTAAAATGTTGATTCTCCAACTAGAAAAATTACATTTTTAATAACGAGATGAATTTTTAACCAAGAAGATAATTGTCTAACAAAAAAGATGAATTTTAATTCTACTATGAAACATTCTACTATGAAACAACAAAAAATTTAATAATTACATTTTTATTCAAAAATGAGTGTTCAAGCAAGGAGATGAATTTCGATCTAATACTGTGGAATATTTAACTGAAATAATAGTTACATTTTCAGTTTAAAACACGAAATAATTTTAAACTAAAAAAGAAACAAATTTTAAACAAAATAATTAAATTTTTGATAAAAAATGCCTTCTCATCAAAATAAAAAACAAGTTTTTTATCAAATAGGCCATATTTAAAAAAATTAATTTTTCATTAAAATTATAAATGGTCAACTAAAAAAATAAATATTCCACAAAAGAGTTTAACTTTCAACCAAGTAATTTTACTTCCGATCTAAAATTTTGAACTAAAATGATAAAAATTTAACGTAACATTTGAACTTTTATCCAAAAGAAAGAAATTTAAACATGACGATCAGTTTGCAAAGAAAAAGATAATTTTCTGATACAGCAATCGATTTTTAACTACGTTTTGTTTATTTTGTGTAAAATCCATTTTTTGTTAGAAGATTAATCTGCTTCAAAGTTAATGTACTTCGTTTAAAATTGAACTGGTTGAAAAAAATGATCTTTTCCACCAATAGATTTATGTTAGTTAAAAATTTAAACATTTGTTTGAAAATTAGTTATAAATTAATTCTTATAAGTAAAAATATGAATAATCATTTTTGGTTAAAATGTATCTTTTGAGTTGAAAATTCAGCAACTGGGATGAATATCAATGTATTTTGCTAAAACTTAATCCCTTTGGTTGAAAGTCAATCATTTTTGTTTTTATTTTATTTTCCCTTTGCTTTTTTCATTTGAATACAAATACCTTTTTTGCTAGAAGATTCATAATTTCACTTTTAAAATTTCACTATTATGTAGAAACTCGTTATTTAAAATACACTGGTTTAGGTAGGGTTCGAATCCTCGGCAAAAAGCGACTTTTAAAGCGTTCAAGCATGCGATTAGATGTTTGAGTAACCATTTTGACGATTTATGTATTTAACAATGATGAAGAATGAAAATTATATAATAATAATTGCAGAAATAACTTTTTTTAAATTATTGTTGTTGAAAATTAAATTTACTTAATTAATGTAATTAAATTGTTTAAATTTGTAAATTGTATACAGTTTTCTAAAATCATTTTTTCGAAAGTTGGGCCTGCCAGTGGCTCACAAAATTGAAACGACCTACGAGAATCTAATCAGTATTTCATTAAGTCCGTTTTAAAACCTCCAAACATGCAAAAATGTATTATATTGAATTAATACTCGTCAGAACCTCGTAAAGTCTCTGAGGCTATAGAATTTGAGGGAATAAAACGAGGACTTATATTTCGACTCGTGTTTTGTATTGGTGCGATTATCCTGGGGTGTTCAGCTTCGTATCATGATCTGAGACAAAGGACATAAGTAATGTAAAAAGTCTTCCAAGTAGCGTCACTTAATTTTTGATCAGCCCCGTTACGTCAATCTGTTGTCAAAGAGGACATCAAACTTCCCTCCAGTGAGTTCAGCTTTAACAGGCTTCCAAAGTTCGTTGAGGTTTGAAACGGTCAATGACGAATCGCTTTTTCACGATGATTGGTTGCTCAATACCAGTTGAATCTGTCCAGAACATTTGTTCGATGCGAGCATTCGTGACGGTGACCATCTATCGACGAGTTTACTATCCCCGAACTCGTGTTCACCCTTCAGGATACCCCTAACTGATGATTTGTCATCCATGCACCCCATGAGGTGAATCAATCGCTACCTGTGCATCGCACTGGCCGCACTGACCGAAACTATGATCTACATCGAAGCAGTACTGGCTGAGAGAAAGGGACCATGTCATCTGTTAATAATGATATCGGATGATAGATCCTTCATCTGGAACTCTGATGTTTCAATTTAGGATGGCCACTACATTTGCATTTGAAGATTCCAAGAGCAGGTCTAAAAAGGGGGAATTAGGGTGATCACGACCCCCCCCCCCCCAACCCTCAGTGGGATTTAAGCTACCAAATTATAAAATTTTTTATTCTTATATCAGGTTCCTAAACTACTTGACATTTATTAAACAAATAGTTAAAGTGTCAAAATACTATATACATTTTTAACGAAATTTTTTAATTTTTTATGTAAAAAAGAACACTTTTTAAGCGAAAATTGAATAGTTATATTTTCATTCAAAAGAATTTTTAAATGGGAAAATAATTTAGGAGAAGTAGATGAATTTTCTATTAAAAAGGGTTTCATTTTCAAGACCTAGATCTAAAATTTCAAGAAAAAAGTTCATTTTGAACCAGATAGTTAAGTTTACAGATAAACAAATTATTTTTACGACAAAAAAGGGAATTTTCTAGGAAGTAGTTTAACTTTCAACTAAAGAGATGAATTTACTACCATAATTATAAATCTTTAATGAAAAAAATAAATGTTTAAGAAATTGTCTCAACTTTGAACCACGGTATTAACTTTTAACCTTAATAAATTAAAAAAAATAAATATCATATTTGATATTTCAGCAAAGAAATATTTTAATTTTTAATAAAAATCAATTTTAGTTTAACCAAAAAGACAGCATTTTCAAAAATGACTTGGACCCTGATCTATAACCGATCAGTGATCAACCAAAATGTTAAATTTTCAACCAAGAAAGAGAATTTTTTACTCAAAAAGTCAAATTTTTAAGCAACTGAATTTGTTTTCAACTAAATAGCTTAGTTTTAAATCTCAAAAATCAATTTTTAACCAAAAATGTCATAGTTTCATTTTCATTAAGAAGAAATTTTAAATAGAAAATGAATTGTGAACTATAAATTTAATTTTTTAAAATGCGAATTTTCAACAATCATCAACTAAAACGGATAATTTTCAACCAAATAGTTAAATTTACAACCCAGAAAATCAATTATCAACAAAAAAGAAGAATTTTCAACCAAATACATACATTTTTATACATAGTTGAGATTTAAACAAAGCATATTTAATTTATACCGAAAAAGACAAATTTTCAACTAAATAGTACAATTTTTATTGAAAACAAATATTTTTAATTTACAAAAGCAATTTTTCTACAGAGCAGTTGAATTTTCTTCCAAAAAGTTTAATTTTTTTACCAACTTATTGCATTTGCAACCCAAAAATATGAATTTTTAGTAAAAAATTTAATTTCCTATCAAATAGTTGAGTTTTCTACTTAAAAGTTGAATTTTTAATCAAAAATTGAATTTCTACAAAAAAGGAGACAATTTCAACAAAATCCATAAATTCTTATACATGGTTGAATTTTCAACAAAAAATATTTAAATTGACCAAGAAAGGCCAATTTTCCACCAAATAGTAGAATTTTCATTTAAAAGACAGGGACCTACACTTGGAATCGCAGAATCTCTCGGAGATGAAATGTGTTGTTTTTTAGAGGATGTCGGGCGATACATATTTTTCCGATTTGCAAAAATATATTTTGTTTTAAAATTATGCATGTTTGAATGTTGTTCTGATCTAATGGAGATATTTTTTAGTTTTTTTTTAATTCTAAGAGCGTGCATATTGATCTTTTAAACTCCAACGATTTTCTGAACATATTAAAAATCGATTTTCTCAAAAATGTCACCTTCAAATTTGTTGCCAATTTTTTTTACCTTTTGTTTTGATGATGATCATATTTTTTAGTTTGATGGTTGCTTATTATTTTTTGTGGGCAAAAGAATTATTTTTTTACAATCGAATTTTCTACTTTTTCTTGGAAACAATGAGAGATACGAAAAAATATTAAAATAAAAGTTTGCACTTCCAAAAAGTTTTATGAAAAATGTTTCTTGTTCTTTTGCGATATTTTTCATCGTTTAAAAGAACAATTCGATAATTAAATTACATCAATAATTACATTTTAATTATATTTTCTTTGAAACCGCACCTTTCTTATTCTTCGCAATTTTTAAAAAAAGTCTCTACTAATACCAGAAAGACATATTATGTAATCAAAAAAAAATTCTCCTAGCTACAAAAGCTAGTTAGCACCAATCAAACTTACAAGACCTGTTAATTATCAAAGTAAAAGTTCCGAAATAATTTGCAAAAAATTTAAAGATAGTGTTTTTGAGAAAATAGATTTTTAATATTTTTAGAAAACCCGTTTCCCATGTAAAATTCATGGGGAAAATCACTTTCTTGAGTGTGATACATGGGTTTGGTACCCCTAACACACCCCTACGCGTACCTGAAAACTACCCTTAAAACCAAAAATGTCAATTCTTAATGAAATAGACATTTTGAACTCTGTATTCTAGTCTCTTTTTACTTAAAATTATTAATATTGATCTAGTGGAATATTTTTTGTCATTGGCTAATTAATTTTTAATTATTTAAACCAATGGAATTTTTTAAATAATTTTTTTCGAAAATTCTTTTTTTTTCCGCTAAGAATTATTACTATTAGTCTAATGGAATATTTAATAACATTTCTTCATTCAATTTAAATTTCTTAAACAAACTGAATTTGTTTAAATAATTTTTCTATTAAAAATTATTAATATTTTTTTAGTGGAATATTTACCAACATTGTTTGACTAATTTTATTTAAAAAGAATTATTACTGTTGGTCTAGTGGAATATTTAACAACATTGTTTAATTAAATTTTTATTATCTAAACAAATCTCCTTTGTGTAAGAAATGTTTTTTAGATAGTTATAATATTCTTTAAATAATACTCGATTAAACAACCGCACACTATTATCCAGTTAACATTCTAGTTGAAAAAAAATTGACGTGGCTATACTTATAGGCTAAAACTCCAAAAGTTAATAAAAAAATTATTGGCTCTTTTTACTCATTCAAATTTTATTGTTAATATACGAGATTAAATACACA